>CAUYSK010049383.1:0-12120 GCA_963575035.1 Avahi laniger
AGGGCCGCATGGTGGTGGGCGGGGGGGGGGGGGGGGGGGGGGGGGGGGGGGGGCCCCGACCGGAACCGGGGTCCCCCGGGCTGTTTGCCGAGACATTAAACCAACCCCACCAAACCTGTGGTGGTGCAGTTTAAACCCAAAACCCCCCGGGGGCCCCCGGTTCCGGTTGGGGCCCCCCCCCCCCCCCCCCCCCCCCCCCCCCCCGCCCACCACCATGCGGCCCTCTCACCGCCTCTGGCCGCCTACAGGTGCGTCTTGCTGTCCAACCTGAGCAGCACGTCCCGTGTCCCCGAGGTGGACCCAGGCTCTGCAGAGCTGCGGAAGGTGCTGCAGGGGGACCTGGTGATGAACATCTACCGCGATGGGGCCTGGGGGGCCTTCCGCCACTTCCCACTGGAGAAGGGTGAGCCCCTAAACACCACCCTGCCGCCTCCCAGGCTCCTTGCGTGGAGAGGGGGATGGGAGACCCTGGCTGGGAAGGCCCCGGGCAGCTCCCCTTCCTGTTCCGCAGACAAGCCGGAGGAGCAGACAGCACACGCGTTCGTGAACGTGCTCACCCGGGGGGACCTCTCCTCCATCCGCTGGGTCTGCTCCCCACTGCGCCACGCCCCGCCCAGCAGCCCCGACACCCAGCTCTGCACAGTCTACTACGCCTCGCTCAACTTCCGAGACGTCATGCTGGCCACGGGCAAGCTGTCTCCTGATGCGATCCCAGGTACGGGGCATACAGCCTTGGGCCGGGCAGGGCCAGGCACTCTCCGGTGAAGTCCGACACCAGAGCCTGCCAGGGACCTGGCAGGGGTCCCAGGGGTCTGGGCTGGCACCTCAGGTCCCCACCCTGGGCTCATCATCACCTCCTTCCAGGGAAGTGGGCTTCGCGGGACTGCATGCTAGGCATGGAGTTCTCGGGCCGAGACGCCAGCGGCAAGCGCGTGATGGGGCTGGTGCCCGCCGAGGGCCTGGCCACATCTGTCCAGCTGTCCCCGGACTTCCTCTGGGACGTGCCCTCCGGCTGGTGAGTGCGTCAGCTGGACGGGGCCCAGGGCACCCATGGGCGTCAACAGAAACAGCCAGGCCGAGCTGACCCTGTGACCCACCCCCAGGACCCTGGAGGAGGCAGCTTCGGTGCCCGTTGTCTACGCCACAGCCTACTATTCGCTGGTGGTGCGTGGGCGCATGCGGCGTGGGGAGACAGTGCTCATCCACTCAGGCTCGGGCGGCGTGGGCCAGGCTGCCATCACAATCGCCCTCAGTCTGGGCTGCCGCGTCTTCACCACCGTGGGTGAGGCCCCCAGCCCCGCAGTGCCCCTGGCGCCCCAGGCCCGGCCCCACAGTGCCCCCAGCCCCGCTCACCAACACCCCCCACCCCAGGCTCTGCGGAGAAGCGGGCGTACCTCCAGGCCAGGTTCCCTCAGCTCGACAGCAGCAGCTTCGCCAACTCGCGGGACACGTCGTTCGAGCAGCACGTGCTGCGACACACAGGCGGGAGGGGTGAGCAGCTTGGCCAGCCCTACCCCGCTGGACTGCTGTGGGTGCTGGTCAGTGGGTGTGACTGTGGGGGCCCCTCTGTCCCCCAGGAGTTGACCTGGTCCTGAACTCCTTGGCGGAGGAGAAGCTGCAGGCCAGCGTGAGGTGCTTGGCCCAGCACGGTCGCTTCCTGGAGATCGGCAAATTTGACCTCTCCAACAACCACCCGCTGGGCATGGCCGTCTTCCTGAAGAACGTGACCTTCCACGGCATCCTGCTGGACGCGCTTTTCCAGGAGGCCAGCAACGACTGGCGGGAGGTGGCGGCACTCCTGCGGGCCGGCATCTGCGACGGCGTGGTGCAGCCCCTCAAGTGCACCGTGTTCCCCAAGGCCCAGGTGGAGGGCGCCTTCCGCTACATGGCGCAGGGGAAGCACATCGGCAAAGTCGTCATCCAGGTGAGACAGGGACCCTGGGCGCCCCGCCTCCCACCCTCCTGCAGCACCTGAGCCGGGGGTGTCGCTTGGTGTAGGTGCGACCAGAGGAGCCGGAGGCAGCGCCGCAGCGGGTGGAGCCCACCCTGATGGCGGCCGTCGCCAAGACCTTCTGTGCAGCCCATAAGAGTTATGTCATTGCCGGCGGCTTGGGTGGTTTCGGCCTGGAGCTGGCCCAGTGGCTGGTTCTGCGGGGGGCCCAAAAGCTGGTGCTGACCTCCCGCTCTGGGATCCGGACAGGTGAGCAGCCCGGGGAACCTGGAGCCAGCCAGGGAGGGGACTTGCTCCTGCTGCCTGAACCTTTCCCACCAGCCGCCCTTCTGCACACTGACAGCTCATAGGCCGTGTTCCCTCTGTCCCTCTCTGTCCTCCTTCTTGGAAGGGGCTTGGGTGCGGTCCCTCAACTCCCAAGCTGGTGTCTGGGGAGGGCTGTGCACCTGTACCCTGCCTGGCCACTGCCCACGTCTCACAGGCTACCAGGCCAAGCAGGTCCGGGAGTGGAGGCGCCAGGGTGTGCAGGTACTGGTGTCCGCCAGCAATGCCAGCTCGCTGGAGGGGGCCCAGGCCCTCATCGCCGAGGCCACGCAGCTCGGGCCCGTGGGAGGCGTCTTCAACCTGGCCATGGTGAGGGGGACCCCACGGCAGAGCCTTCCACAGCCCGAGCCTGGGGTAGCCCCTGGGCAGGGGTGCCGCCAAGCCCTGGCAGGTGCTGAGGACCCCTCCCCCCAGGTGCTGAGAGACGCCATGCTGGAGAACCAGACGCCTGAGTCCTTCCAGGATGTCAACAAGCCCAAGTACAGCGGCACCCTGAACCTGGACAGGTGGGAGCAGCCACCGCCTCACGGCCTCTCCCAGCCCACATGTCCAAACGGGGCTCCCGGGGTGCTGGCTGGCAGGGAGTGACACAGGTGCCCACAGGGTGACCCGGGAGGCGTGTCCTGAGCTAGACTACTTCGTGGCCTTCTCCTCCGTGAGCTGTGGTCGTGGCAACGCCGGCCAGTCCAACTACGGCTTTGCCAACTCCGCCATGGAGCGCATCTGCGAGAAGCGCCGGCACGATGGCCTCCCAGGTGGGTCTCCAGGCCCACCCGGCCCACCCCACCCTCCCCACCCGCCAAGGCCCCAGCCCACCAGCCCCCTCGCCCGCAGGCCTGGCCGTGCAGTGGGGCGCCATCGGCGACGTGGGCATCGTGCTGGAGGCCATGGGCACCAACGATACGGTCATTGGCGGGACGCTGCCCCAGCGCATCGTCTCCTGCCTGGAGGTGCTGGACCTCTTCCTGCACCAGCCCTACGCCGTCCTCAGCAGCTTCGTGTTGGCCGAGAAGAAGAGTGCCACCCACAGGGACAGGGACGGCCAGCGGGACCTGGTGAAGGCCGTGGCGCACATCCTGGGTGAGCCTGAGGCATCGGGGTCTGGGGGCAGCGAGGGCGGCCCAGGAAGGTCGCAGACGCGGCTCCGTGTGCCACAGGTACCCACCTGAGCGGGACGAGCTTGCTCCTGAGGGTCCCACACAGCAGGCTGCAGAGCTGGGCCCGGCCGTAACCATGGCAACAGTGCCCGAGGCTCAGCACCCTAGAGCCGTCCCCACGCCCCCTCCCGATTCGCCGACCAAGGCCTCCCTTCCCAGGCATCCGAGACTTGGCTGGCGTAAACCTGGACAGCTCGCTGGCAGACCTGGGGCTGGACTCGCTCATGAGCGTGGAGGTGCGCCAGACCCTGGAGCGCGAGCACGACCTGGTGCTGTCCATGCGCGAGGTGCGGCAGCTCACGCTCCGGAAGTTGCAAGAACTGTCCTCCAAGAGTGACACAGCCAACGGTACGCGCAGGCGGCCAGGTGGGGGGCAGGGACCTGGGGGTGTGTCCTAGCGGGGGCCCACACTGTGTGTCCTCCCATGTGTCCTGGAGTCTGTGTCCAGCTCGTCCTGACGTCTGCCCCCGTCCTCAGAGTCGGCGACCCTCATACCCAAGGAGGACAGCCCAGCCTGGCAGCAGGCCCAGCTGGACCTGAGCGCCCTGCTGGTGAACCCCGAGGGCCCCACTTTGACACGGCTCAACACAGTGCAGAGCTCCGAGCGGCCCCTCTTCCTGGTGCACCCCATCGAGGGCTCCACTGCCGTGTTCCACAGCCTGGCCGCCAAGCTCAGCATCCCCACCTATGGCCTGCAGTGCACTCGAGGTACGCCGCTGCCGGGGCCTCGTCGGGGTGAGGCGGCTGTGGCCGGGCTGCCCGTGGGCCCAGGCGCTTCCTGGCCTGCAGCCGCCCCCCAACTGCTGGGTGCCGTCTCTGCAGCTGCGCCGCTGGACAGCATCCACAGCCTCGCCGCCTACTACATCGACTGCATCAGGCAGGTGCAGCCCGAAGGGCCGTACCGCGTCGCCGGCTACTCCTACGGAGCCTGTGTGGCCTTTGAGATGTGCTCCCAGCTGCAGGCCCAGCAGAGCCCAGCCCCCACCCACAACAGCCTCTTCCTGTTCGACGGCTCACACACCTACGTGGTGGCCTACACCCAGGTGAGAGCCAGGCCAGCTCCCCACCTGCTCCTGGCTTTGGGTGGCTGTCACCCCGGAGGTCCGGGCCACCCTCAGCCCCACATAGCAGCCTCTCCCCTCACAGAGCTACCGTGCCAAGCTGACGCCAGGCTGCGAGGCTGAGGCTGAGACGGAGGCCATTTGCTTCTTCGTGCAGCAGTTCACGGACGCCGAGCACAGCAGGGTCAGGCCAGGGTGCTCTGGGGCCCAAAGAGCTGGGCGGAAGGGGTGGCAGGGCTGGGAGGGGCCCAGGGAGGTGTCCAGCCTGGTCAGAGCCCACTCCTACAGGTACTGGAGGCGCTGCTGCCACTGAAGGGCCTGGAGGAACGCGTGGCAGCTGCCGTGGACCTGATCACCAAGAGCCACCACGGCTTGGACCGCCGGGAGCTGAGCTTTGCTGCGCTGTCCTTCTACCACAAGCTGCGTGCCGCTGAGCAGTACACACCCAAGGCCAAGTACCATGGCAACGTCACATTGCTGCGCGCCAAGACAGGCGGTGCCTACGGCGAGGACCTGGGCGCAGACTACAACCTCTCCCAGGTGTGTGGGGCCGGGCAGGGTGGTGGTCGCCGGGAGTGGGCGGTTGCCCAGAGTGGGCGGCCTCCAGCTCACAGGCGCACCCCACAGGTGTGCGACGGGAAGGTGTCCGTGCACGTCATCGAGGGAGACCACCGCACGCTGCTGGAGGGCAGCGGCCTGGAGTCCATCGTGGGCATCATCCACAGCTCCCTGGCCGAGCCCCGCGTGAGCGTGCGGGAGGGCTAGGTCCGCCCCCCTCCACAGACCGCACTGTGGGCCAGGAGGGTCCTGCCGGTGGGATCCTGCCCCCGCGGCTGCGAGAAAGTAGGCTGTCACGCCGCATCCTCCCCACCCGCCACCTCCCACAGGCGTGCGGGGCGCGGGGACCCCAGAGCTGTCGACTCGGAGACGCCCGTCTGTGAAGAGCCGGCGTGGCCCGCGGGAGCCGGGCTGACCCTTTTTGTGCCAAGTGGTCTTTGCCGGTTGCTTGGCTTGTTGTTTTTCCACTTGAATTCGCATATTTATTGCGTCACTGGTGAAGCCGCCCATGTGAAGGTCCCGGGCAGCGTCCACTCTGCACCTCCTGTGCCCACAGGTGGCCGCCCAGGCCTGCTGGCTGAGCCTCCTCGGCTGGCCCTGCCCACTGCCCAGAGGCCATGGGACGGCCAGTCCCCACGGAACAGCACGGGCCTGGGTGCCCTGACTGCCCCATGAAGCAGGCCCAGCCCTGCGGACCGCACCGGGCACCTGCTCTGTGACGTCTGTGTCTGTGCTGGAGACAGTTCCGACTGCTGCTCAGAGTCTGAATTCACTGTAACGTCAGTGCAGAGGCCCGTGTCTGACCCTGTTCGTTTTATACCAGTTTGGTAAAACTGCTGCTCCAGACGTCTCGTCCCCAAGCCCCACGATTAAACCGCACATGAGCTCTGGCTTCGTGGCATTTTTCTTTCCTGCCGCTGACCAGCCGCCGCAAGTTCCAGCTCCACCCCACGGGGTCATGGGGACGCCCTCTGCCTTCTGGGACCCGTGGCATAGCTCCCACATGCCACAGGGTGTGCACAGCTGCAGGGCGTGGGCCGGGGGGTCGGCACACAAGGGACACAGCCCAGAGCTGGCCACAGCCCTGCCCAGGCACAGTCGGGCGGAGGGACACGGGCAGTGTGTGGCACACTTCAGGAAGTCGCCCCGCCGCTGTGGGCTGGCAAGTGGGAAGCCCACGGGGCCTGGAGACTCGGCCTTAGCTGACACTGCCGTGTTGGAAGAATTTTTTTTTTTTAAGGCTATTCAGCGAAGCAGCGGGGGTGGAGAAGGAACAAAGGAATGTGTAACTGGTTGTGATCGATTAGTCATGAACACCGTAATTGGCAGAATCACCCAGTTTTGTCTTGGGGGCTTCGGCTGCTTGGATGAGGCCCGGCCCCAGTGGAGAACAGTCTTCTGGTTGTGGATGTTAGCCCCGCCCACAAGCACCTGCACACCACGCCGGACGCTCGGTCCCTGGCCACGCTGGAGCAGACAGGTGCAGGCTGCCCAGCTCTGGAGTTAGGCAGAGGAGGGGGGTCTGGAGGGGCAAGGAGGCCTCTGAGACCTGGAACCTGGAGTCGAGAGGGGGAGGCAGCCCTGGCAACCCTTGGGGGGCGTCTGGGCTGACTGGGGGGGTGAGGGGGGTGAAGCCGAGCTCAGCCCTGCAGGGCCTGGAGGCCTGGGATGGTGGCAGGGGTCAGGGTTGAATTCAGGGGAGCAGCAGAGCAGGCCAGCCCCTGGGATTCTGGAAGGACGCCCGCCCAGACACGGCTGGCCCTGTGCCAGTATAGAGGCACAAAGGTGGGTGGGAACTGAGCCCTGGTTGGGGGGAGCGGGAGAGGCAGGCCAGGGTGCAGGGGTGAGGTGGGATGGGGCCCAGGTGAAGCTAGACAGGCAGCCAAGCAAGGCGAGGCAAGTCCACGCCTCCCACGGCCCTGCCCACGCTGGGAAGATGCACCCTTCAGCCACAGCCCGTTCTGGCCTCTCCGTCCCGCTAAGCACACTCAGGGTCACCAGGAAGAGTCCCAGCATCCCCCAGGGCCCCACAAGCAGGTGGGAGTTAAGTCTGGGCTGTTCTCCAGGCCACTGGTCTGGGCTCAAAACCTGGCTCTGCTTTGTCCCTGGCTGCGGGGTGCTCAGGGCAGTGGGCTGCGCCTGGCACGCAGGGTTCTCCTGGCCCGTTGATGCCTGGATCCTGCGTCCAGCCATCTGCAGTTCCTGCTAGCGTGGGACGGCTCTCCGCCAGGAGCAGCGGTCACTGCGTGCCGGGAGGGCTCGGAGAACAGACGTGCACTGCAGGTCACAAGTCAACCTGAGGGAGCTCTGAGGGGAAGCAGCTCTCCGCTGTGAAGAAGTGTCTGAAGTTAAGCAGTCATCCCCGCTCCTGTCAGTTACTTTCTTCCAAATCAAAATGAAAATTAACACGATGAGTTAGAGCTCTGACCGGAGAGTAACAGCCTGGATTTACCATAAAAACAGGCAACACACACGAAAGGGTGGTTGCTAGGATGCTGGACGGCAGGGAAGGCAGTGGTCCCAGCACGGGAGTGAGGAGAGGTGAGCCTGGATCAACCGCCCCAGCCTTCTGCCTGGAGAGCTGTTCCATGCGGGCACAGGGAGCGGGTGGAGCCCTGCGGGAGGGGGCAGAGCTGAGAGCCCAGGGAGACTGCAGGGCGAGGCCCCTCCAAGCCTGTGCGCTCACCGACATGCGCATGTGAAGAAAACAGTCGGGTCTGGGGAAAGAACCACCCAGAAGGCACAGAGTGAGCAGTACCAGGTGCTCATGCAGAGCTGGAAATTGCCTGTCCTCGCCAGCTGCTGGAGAGCCTCACAGTTCACAGGGCGTCTGAGTAGAGTTCTCAGAAGAGTGGGGAAGAATTAGCCCAAGATTGATTAGCTAACTAGTTCTAGTTAGCACTGGTCCCACCTGAAAAAAACTGTTAAAAACAAGACCCCAAGGCCAGGCGTGGTGGCTCACACCTGTAATCCCAGCACCCTGGGAGGTGGGAGGATCACTTGAGCTCAGGAGTTTGAGACCAGCCTGAGCAAGAGTGAGACCCCATCTCTACTAAAAGTAGAAAAATTAGCCGGATGTGGTGGCACATGCCTGTAGTCCCAGCTACTTGGGAGGCTGAGGCAGGAGGATTGCTTGAGCCCAAGAGGTTGAGGCTGCTGAGAGCTAGGCTGCAGCAGTCTAGCCTGGTGACAGAGCAACAATCTGTCTCAAAAAAAAAGATCCCAAAGGAGCAAATCTCTTCCAGGAAAACTTACTCTATCCCAGAACAAAGCTCAAGAATATTTAGGTAAAATTTACAATCCCTGGCAACTGGTGAAAAATTAGCAGACGTACAATGCAGCAGAAATAGGTCTCATAGGGAGAGAAAAATCAATTGAAATTGACCCAAACCTGGCATAGATGTTAGAATTAGCTGCCAAGGACATTAAAATAGTATAACTATTCCAGGTGTTCAAAAAGATTGGTAGAAATTTGTATGATGGAAAGAAGAATATAAATGAAACAGAGATAAAAACTGCAGTGTGTGAAGTGAAAAATTTTATTGCCTGAGATTAATGTCAGATTAGACATCACAGAGGAAAAGATTGGTGGTTGCTTTAAAACTTTTGTCCTTAAAGGGACGGCAGTGGGAATAACCCAGACTGGACCCCGCGGAGGAAACGGACGGGGGATCGGTGAGAGGCAGGTGACGCCGAGCCGTCTGGTGCATGTGTCACCATCGTCCCTAAAGAAAAGGGCAGGGTGAGAAGCACAAACATTTGAAGAAATAATGGTCATGAAATTTCCAAACTTACTGCAAACTATAAATTTGCAGAGCCAAGAAACTCAATCAACTCCAAGGACAAGAAACCTAAAATGACACCAAGGCACATCCAAATCAAATTGGTCAAAAACCAGCAAGGAGGAAATCTGAGAAGCTGTCAGATGTCTGCTTGTGCGTCATATTTTCCCTGTTCCTCAAACTATTAAAGTCATTACAACTCGACACGTGGACGCTTCACACACACACACACACACACACACACACACGCCAAACGTAGGGACACTTGGAGCAGAAAACACGAACCAGGCCACCAGCAACGTAGGACCAAGAGCAGCCTGGGGGAGAGCACCTGAGTTTTCTTTTTGCCTCAAATATCCAAGACTTGGAGCCGAAGAAGCCAGCAGCCTGGAAACGCCGACACAGGCCACAGGAGCCCCAAGAAAAGCCCTCTTTGGCCAGAGAACCAGGAAAGGGGCAGCCCCACAGGACAGAAAGTGTGTAGACAGTGACCACAGCAGACTCTGCGCCCCCGCCCAGCAGGGAGCCCTGTTCCCATTTGAGGGGCTGTAGTGACGCCCAGACCCTGCAGTACAAAGCACTGACCCCTCCAGGCAGGGCGCTAAAGAAACTCTAGAAGGAACCAGAACTCCTGCTCCTGCTCAGCAGGAATGACACACCCTTCCCACCCCTAGTGCCCATGGCCCAGCAGGAACAAAGACTATCACCCACCCCAGCGGTGGCAAGAGACCAGTTAAAACAGAAGGTTACTGGGTGCGCTGGTGCCTGCAGCCCCAGCTACTCCGGAGGCTGAGGCAGGAGGATCGCTTGAGCCCAGCAGTCTGAGGTTGCTGTGAGCTAGGCTAATGCCACGGCACTCTAGCCGGAGTGACAGAGTGGGACTCTGTCTCAAAAATAAATAAATAAATAAATAAAACAGGAGGTTTAAGTATGATCCGAACTCTCGTAACCTAATAGCACAAATGTTCAGGTTTCGCTGAAAAATCACTCACCATACCAAGCGTCATTCTCTATTTCAATGAAAAAAGGAAAATCGGTGCCAACAACAAGATGCCAGAATGTGAGAATTCTCTGACAAAGGTTCAAAGCAGACGTCGATTATGAACACAGTTGAAACAAGTGAAAAATAGAAAGTCTCAGCAAAGAAATAGAAGGTGCAGAGAACTAAATGCAACTTTTAAAAATGAAAGATACAACTGAAATTTTAAAAAATGAGGACTTAATAGAGAAATAGAAAGGACAGAGGAAATAATTCATGAAATGGACAGAATAGAAGTTGCCCAATCTGCAGTGCCCAGCGCCCAGTGCCCTACGTGCTACGGCAAAGGGTCGAACGTCTCTGTCGCCGGTTCCGGTAGGAGAAAGGGGGGGGGCTGAAGGAGGACTCACAGAAATGCGGCTTTCGAATCCCAGTTTGGCAAAAGACAAACCTGCAGATTCGAGAAGCCAACTGAAGCCCAAACAGGAAAACCACAAAAGCATCCTCTCAACACACCACAGACATGTCCTGAAAACTGAAGACAAAGGGGAAAATCTCAGAAGCAGCGAGAGAAACACGACATCTTATCTACAGGGGAAGGACCGTCCAGACGGCAGGAGCCTTCCTGTTCGCATGCGGAGGCCAGGAGCATCGGCGCCACAGCCGGCGAGTGTGGGTGACAAGAACGGGCAACCCAGAACCTGACAGCCAGCAAAAACACCTTTCAGGATGAAAGAGGAAATCAAGACATTCTCACATGAAGACGATTTGTTCCCAGCAGATTTACCCTAAAAGAATGACTAAAGAAAATTTTCTAAATAAAAAGGAAAAGATAAAAAGAATTTTGAAACATTAGGAAGAAAGAAAATGGAAAAGGAAAAGATATGGGTAAATACAATATTTTCGTTTTCTGGAATTTTCTAATTTATGCTAAACAATTCAAATAAAAGTTATAACACTACATGATGTGATTCTAAATGTAGACAGAGGAAACATTTAAGAAGATTATAATATAAATGGGATACATATGGGATAGGGAGCTATAAGGAAGGAAAGCTTTGTACACTGTACTGGAGCTGGCAGGTGACACCAGTGGACTGTGGTCGTGATGTGTGTACAAGGTGACGCCTACAGCAACCGCTAGTGAAACTGTACAGAGACACGCACAACCGTGAAGGCGACTTGGCGCAAAACGGTGGAGTAGGCAGCTCCGGGATCGGTCCGTCACCCGAGCAACCACCGAGCGAGAACAGATTGGAACCGATTCCCCGGGACTCCGGGACCCGACTGGACACTCGCAACAAGCATAGGGGGCTCGCGGAAGGGCGAGGGGCTGCTGTCTGGTGGGAAAGCAGTGTAAGCAAACCAGCCACCGCCCCTTCCTCAGCCCCACGCACCTGGGGGCCAGTGGCCTGCATTCCTGGGGCAGCTGGCAGCTGCTGGGGCAGGCAGTGCAGACCTTGTGCCCCGAAACTTTGGGGCTGTGCACTTTGGTTGGTCCAGAGATTCCCTGAGGAACCGGTGCCAGCTAGCACTTGGTTTTGGCCTCAGACTGTATCTGTCTGTCCCCTCTCCCCTCCGTGACATCGATCAGAAGATTTAATGAGCAGGAACACCTTTTCCCCACCCCTTTTGGGTTTGGGGTTTTTGTTTGTTTTTTTGGTTGGTTGGTTTTTGAGACAGGGTCTCACTTTGTCACCCAGCTGAGTGCAGTGGCGTCATCACAGCTCCCTGCAGCCGAACTCCTGGGCTCGAGCCATCCTCCCACCTCAGCCTCCCGAGCAGCTGGGACTACAGGCGCCACCACTGTGCCTGGCCCTCAGGAGTAGATTTGAACAAGCAGAAGAAAGGATCAGTGAACTTGAAGATCAGACAGTTGAAATTATCCAACCTGGGGAATAGAAAGAAAAAGGAATGAAGAAAAATGAGCAGAGCCGGAGGTGCTGGTGAGATGCCGTCAAGCAAACCAGCATGTCCATCACAGGAGAGGAGAGAAAGGAGGTATCTGTTGTCCATCCCCTCCAGTGAATTTTTCATTTTAGTTATTGTATTTTTTAACTCTAGAATTTCCATTTGGCTCTTTTTAATCATTTCTTTTTATTGATAATCTCTGTTTAATGAGTCATTGTCATCATACTTTTAAAAACTTCTTTAGGCTGGGTGCAGCGGCTCATGCCTGTAATTCTAGCACTCTGGGAGGCTGAGGCGGGAGCCTCAGTACATCAAAACAGTACATCAAAATATCTGTAACAAATTGTCTAAAAACTGCTGCATTTTCTTATTTGCTCTAAGTTTAAAAGTCATCTTA
>CAUYSK010049387.1:0-24525 GCA_963575035.1 Avahi laniger
GTCCAAAACAGTGGACTCTCATAAACTTTAACTGAGCAAATTTCTGATTAAGAAAATGGCCAAACAGAAAATCTCAGAGTTTCTGATTTCTGTAACCACAGCAGTCTCAAAGTGACATTCAAGGTGTTTTAAGGAGAAAAAAGTAAAGAAATATAGCAAATCTGAGAATTTTGTCGACAAGTAATTGAGTGTGAGGTTACTAGCAGTAGGAACTAACTGGATTAAAATAAATATGAGACTTGTTTTTTTAAAATTGTACTTCCAAATAAGCCAGGAGTCTGCATTTTCAAATCCTTCAATTGTTCAATATTGAAAATATCCTTGGGTTCCCAAACATCTGGGAGCAGGAAATGAACCAACTGAGCTGAACACAGAAGGACATAATAATGCTACAACACCACAGCAGGTGCGGCCAAGGAGAATACCGGGAAAGAGAAGGTCATACGCAGGGCAGAGCCAAAGACCAGAGAGAGCAACGGGAAAGGGAAGCTGCTCCCGGCAAGCAGAATCGGGGCCTAATCAAAGAATATTCCTGACACCTGTGTAGGGCTCCCTAACAATGTTTGCTTGTCAGGATTTAAGAATGGACCGTGGACAAATGACAGCTCTGTCACTGCCATCCTTCTTCTTTCAGAGCAGGTGTGCTCATCACAGTCATCCTGTCCCTGTCCCACCATTGTGCAATGACCCTTGAACAACACGGTTTGAACTTTGTAGGTCCACTTATACATGGATTTTTTCAATAAAATTACACCGAATGTGCCTGTCTCCTCCTTCCATCTCCTCCACGTCTCCTGCTTCTGCCACTGCTGAGACAGCAAGACCAACCCCTCCTCTTCCTCCTCCTCTTCAGCCTCCTCATCACAAAGACAATGCGTATGAAGACCTTTGTGATGATTCATTTCCACTTAATGAATAAGAAATGTATTTTCTCTTTCTTAGGATTTTCTTAATTTTCTTTTCTCTAGATTACTTCATTGTGAGCATACAGTATATAATATTTATATACAAAATACATGTTAATTGACTGTTATCAGTAAGACTTCTGATCGATAGTAGGCTATTACTAGTTAAGTTCTGGGGGGAGTCAAAAGTTACATGTGGATTTTTGACTATGCAGGGGGCCGGCACTCCAACTCCTACATGGTTCAAGGATCAACTGTATATTGGGTATGTGGAGAGGGACAAATATTTTGTCTTTTTGCTTTATAGGAACCACAGCTAGACTTGGTAGAGAAACTATGGGGCATAACATTAGCAGATCCTGGCCTTTTGACCTGTGACTAGATAGAATTTGGTTATTTTCCTTGAGTAAGTGGGTGAACATAGACTGTATGTGGAAAGAAGAGCGAAAGCAATATTTAATGACCTGCCTAAAGAATACAACTTCAAATGTGCATTAGACTTTCATAAAAATTTTAAAAAGTACTCAATATATTGAAAAATATAAATGATAGCCTCTGACCACCATGGACTAAAACTGGAAATTAATAACATTTTTTAAAAGATCCTTTTCAATCCTTTATCAAACAACTCTTGAGAAAGATTAATGCAAACTTAAATTGCTGAATTTCTCAAAAATACAGTCAAATGAAAACACACCACTTATAAGAATCCATAGGATATAGTTAAAACAGTACATACGGAAAACTTCAAAGCTTTAAGTACTTATATCACTAAACATGAAACAAGAAAAAAAAATAAATGAAATATCTAATTCAAAAACATAGAAAAAGAACAAGCAAACCAAAAGAAATCAGAATGGTAGAATAATTCAAGATAAAAGCAGAATTAATTGAGTTAGAAAACAGAAAAAGAATAGAACCAAGAAATAAATGAGTAAGTAAACAAAATAGATAAACTCCTATCTAACAAATCAAGAAAAAGGGCAGGGAGATACAAACTAAACAGAGGGATATAATATTCATACAATGCAATTTATTAAGCAATAAAAAGAAATACTGATAAAAGGTGCAACACAGATGAACCCTGAAAACATTATGTAAGTCACAAAGAACCATATATTGTGTGATTCCATTTAAGTGAAATGTCCAGAATAGGCAAATCTACAGAGACAGAAAATTGATTAGTGGTTGCCTAGGGCTCAAGGGCTGCAGGCTGGGAGAAGTTTGGGAGTAAGAGCCAAGGGGAGCAGGATTTATTTTGGGGGTAATAAAACATTCTGTAATTGGTTGTGGTGATGGATGCACAACTCTGTGAATACTAAAAGTCATTGAATTATGTACACTTTAAAAGGATGATTTATATGGCACGTGAATTATATCGTAGGAAAGTTTAAAAAAGGATATAACCATCACAATAGAAGAAAAAATTTTAAATGATTAAAGACCACTTTCCATAACTCTATGCAAATACATTTGGAAAGCTAGATGACATATATAACTTTCCAAGAAAAACTATTCCCCCAAATTTCCCCCAGTAGTGGCAAGAAGTCTAAACAGACAATTTCTAGGGAAGAAATAGAGAAAGTTGTCAAAGTGCAAAGAGTTATCCCTCAAAACAGTACTAGGCCCAGATGGTTTTATAGTGAGAAAAAAAATTCTTATTTCTGCCTGAATGTCTACCAAGATATTTGACATGCCTTGTCCTACTCATTTGTCAGAGCTATGTGGGCAGGTGCTGGGGCAGGGTGAGACCTATCGCATTCCATTCGCCACACTGACTTTGACATAAGTAGAACCACCCAGAGGTAGCCTTTCCAAATTACTTATATTTATTATAAGATTGTTTAACATTCAAAGAAAAATCTCAAATAAAAAATCATGCAAATTATCCAGACTAAACTTTTCTAATAATTCAGACAACACATACTTACTTGTTTGAGGTCTGGGTGGAAGGTCACAGTATCGTCACCTCAAGGAGACTGCTTGTGATGGCTCACTGATTGCTTTATGGGCATGCAGCCCCACAGGGAGAGCAGGTGCCACCAAGTTCGGAAAGCTCAGGATTCTCATATAATCATGAGTAGGGAATGCCCTTTCTGTGACTGGATTCATTACATGTGTCACTGTCCACATCCTTTCTGTGAATGGCCATGTGCAACCTAGCTAACCTTAATATGTTCACACTAGACACATGTTAGTTCTGCTGTTCTCACCCATCTGGCCACAGGTTTACGGATATGTAAATTAGGCATTATATAGATAGATGGATAAATGCTGTTAAGATATTATGGCCACCCTTAGGACTGAGTCACGATTATTACAGTCACACACCCTACATCATGGGATACTAGCCATTATGCAACAAAAAATGTTCACACATATTTCCAAAGACTCTTAGGGGAGTGGTAGTACTGCCGTTAGCTGAAAACTAACGTCCCGTACTTTAGTTCACCTTGTGAATCCTAGAGGCTAAGTGAACCTCCTCTTGAAAATTTTCCCTGTTCCAGTGGACCTAAGCTAAGTGTTCCTCCTGGATGCTTCCAGAGCACGCTGCTTACCCCTAATCATAGTACACATCACAGTGTGTTGTAATTGCCCGATAGTCCTTCCCACTTCTCTCCCAGAAACCTCTGACCTCCAAAAGGCAAGGAGGATGTCTTGGTCACTGTCAAATCCCCAGCCCAGCAGAGTGCCTGCAACATAGCGATCACTGAATAAATATATTTTTAATGAATGTCATTCTAAAAAGAGCTCCTTACCTAGAAAGAAGGTAATGGAAAAAAAAGTGATTTTTTTAAAGCTTATTTAATGCTTCTGGCTCCTTGCAGAGCAATTCAGAGTTTTTTCCAAGTGTTTAAAAAATTGTGACAAGTCATTTAGTCGTATATTTTAATTTCAAAATACTCTTCCTATCATTTTCTATAAAAGGAAGCTAAATTCTTTGCAATGAAATTTACTTTGCAATAAATAAATGGCACTATGTTAATTCTTCCATTTAACTGAACCTGGAACAATCTGATTGGAGATCTAACAGCTTATCAAAAAAATATTATCATATTTCTGCCAATTAATTATCTTTGTTAATGCATCACAACTCAGTTAAATCAAAATAAAGAAAATACAACCTATAATCCTAGCACTCTGGGAGGCCAAGGTGGGAGGATTGCTTGAGGTCTGAATTCGGAACCAGCCTGAACAAGAGTGAGACACTGTCTCTACCAAAAATAAAAAAATTAGCCAAGCTTGGTGGTGCATGCCTGTAGTCCCAGCCACTCGGGAGGCTGAGGCAGGACGATCACTTGAGCCCAGAAGTTTGAGGTTGCAGTGAGTTATAATGACTCTACTGCACTCTACCTGGGGCGACAGAGCAAGACCCTATCTCAAAAACACAAAACAAAACAAAAACTACATAGTGTGACTAATAGCAATTAAAATATAATTATATTTCCAAATGAAATAAAGGAAACAGAGTAAAGATTAGTGTCCATCAAAAACAATAGCATAGTACTCAAATTTATTCATAACTGACTTTTTCAAAGCACCACAAAAATATGTATACTTAATTTATACACAAGATTTCTGTTTTTTCTTTCCATCATATCGAAGTTCAATTTTAAAAAACTGCATTGGGTAGGTGCAGGTTGGCAGGAGAGGGGAAGTTTAAAGTCAAAATAACATCAAATGTAGGAAATCTCCAATGTATTAATTAGTTATGTTCTAAATTTTTGCTATAAAACTGGGTGTTCAGAATTTGGAATTCCCTCTCCATTGCGGTAGATCTCTCTAGGACTGCCAGCCCAGCACTCCTTTCTCCTGGGAATGTTCACCTTGCTCCACGGCTCTTGGAGAGCTGTCATGTTTCCATTTGACCTTGTCCAGTGAGATGACCCTAAACAGATACTTGGCCCCAAGGACAGATATCTGACCTGGAATTTTTTTATTCAGAACTGGAAATACCTCAAAGCCAATCTTTCTTTGTGGGATGAAGATGTAAGGTATATAATTAAAGAAGTGCAGCTGCAGTTTTCCATAGTCTTCCATGATAAGATGAAGCAAACCCACAGAGAAGAGAAGAGAAAAGAAGCAAGATTTGGTAGCATTTGCATCCCCTGTTCCAGCTGTTCCTAAGGTCCAGCTCTACCTCTGCCCTTCTTATCTTGTAATAAACCATCCAGCAATATCATGAGTTAATTCATTCTGTTTGCTTAGGCTAGGGCAAGCTGAGTATCTGTTACTTGCATCCAAAAGAGTTCTTTCTGACCAGAACACACAGAAAAGGGTACCAATGAGGATGGGTTCCCAGGGTAACTCAGAGAAGTTTATCTAACAACACTGGTTCTAGTGCTACAAAAGCCCTGAACCCTCAGTTTGGGCATCTTGGTGTGAAGCTCTCCTTATCAAAATATCACTTAAGTCCCACATTCTTCTAACTTCCTCCCTCAACTCCAACATGCTTACCTAGAACGAGATTGTCAGTGAGGTGAAAGAAACCAAGCTCGCTGAAAAAGTACTTGAGACCATCTGTGAGAGGAAAGACTACAGCAGCATTAAAACACGGAGGGGCTCTGGTGGCTCCCATGGCCCAATTAGGAGAGGTTCAGAAGGGTAGGGGGTTGGCTTGAGGCAGAGTACTCATATGCAGCAATGATCTTTCCTAATCCAGTGTACCCACGTGGGGACATGCCTGTTCTGTGTATTCTGCCTTACCAGGGTGCATCTGGCACGCAAAACTGTTTTATTTTTGTAAATGCCACTTGAGCAAACCTTCAATGAAAGGTCATGGCACAACAATTCTATAACCATTGGTTTTCAGAAAAAGCACTTGATTACAATTTCATAAAAGAGAATAGCAATGAAAGGAAAATGTAGTTAAGGCAAAAGGAAGAGGGTCTCCTGGATTTTGTCTTGAAAAATAGAAAATAAGGTGCTTCCCTCTCAGAACTACTACATTCAAAAGCATTTGTAGGTACTGCGCGTATGTTGAGGAATAAGAACGTAGGACTAGATTAAAAATAACTGTGGCGTAGGATCTACCATTATAGAACACAGACAAGAATGAAAGGGTGGTTAAACCAAATGAATGTGAATAGCATTGTCCTTTTTACCCAACATATACTAGCAATTAAAAAGATATTTTTAAAAGGCTCATAATAAACCATGAAGAGTGACTCAGACTCAAAAAGAGATGCAGTATATTGTGTCTGAAGTCTGATCATTTAAAGAATATTTGCTTCAGAGGGAAAGCTGTAGAAAGTGATATCCAAATTTTTATGCAATTTTACTTTATTCTGATTATGACAATAGTATATATTTATTATGGAAAATGTAGAAGCAGCAAAGAGGAAAAAAAGGATAAATAATTCACTCAGTAATAAGTATTTTGTGTTGCATGGTGACTATCTTTTCAGTCTCTTTTCAATAAATATAGACACATATTTTTTAACCAGAGGGAATTCCAGTGCACG
The DNA here is from genome assembly GCA_963575035.1 of Avahi laniger. Classification (NCBI taxonomy): domain Eukaryota; kingdom Metazoa; phylum Chordata; class Mammalia; order Primates; family Indriidae; genus Avahi; species Avahi laniger. The sequence continues at coordinate 6,371 of CAUYSK010049387.1, forward strand.
CTGCTTTTTTTTAAACTTACATATAATAAGATTATATTTTCAAATATTAATCTTTGTACTTTTCTGTCCTGAACCCCTTTTAAAATAACCTAATAACTTTTGCTCTGATAAATCAGAGACATGCACATTTCCCTTGGGAAGAATGAGGACGTTCCACCAGAAATCTGGAGAAAAACAAAGCATTGCTGATTAACTTCTCACTGACAAAATGAAATCTTTGAGTCCCGAGTGAGATATTTTTCTGAAAACCTGGCATTGTTGAAAAATCGGTGGTCTTCAAAATTCTTTAAACTTCTATCAACAATGAGAACCAGAAGCTCCCAAATACACCACAGGGAGAGTGACTTTATAATTTATCTTCCAAAGAAGCCACTTTAGAAAGTGAAAGGGGGACTTTTGATAAGTATCAGGCAACAGGAATAAACTACCCCAGGCAAACCAGGGCGTACACTCACCCTGTCTCCAGGGCATTTAGATGGAAGCTCGCTTGAGTGTCACTGGGCCAGCTGCAGGCCACCTTGTTGAGGGTCGATATGCCCTACCACTGCGGCTGTGGGGTGACCAGCCTAAGTCAGGGGTTGGGGGGCGGGGGACGACCTTGACACAGGGATCTGCAAGAACCGAACGAAGTGGGTTGAGTCTGTAAGCAGAGACACGAGTCCTCAACACATCAACAGGATTAGCCACCAATGCACCAGCAGCAGGCACAGCAGCTGGAGCAAGATGCGGTGGGCAAGGACAAGGACGCACACAGAGATCTAGAGGCCTCCTTCCCCCCTCCCCATCAAAATACCACATAACCTCAGTCCCCTGGACACATACAGATGGCACTCAGGGTAGGAGAAGGTGGAGGAGGAAGCCCTCAGAAAGAGTAAGCGCTGTTCTGAAAGAGACTGTTTTAACCTAAAACAAGCTGTTTAAACTCAAAGAGGCAGAGATAAGCTTTAATTGGCATGTTTGAATTTTTTTCTAGTAACCAACGGTTGAAAAGTTATGAGGATCAGTTTTAGAAAATAAATTTTAGATATGCATCTGAGTTATATGAAAATTTCTAATTCTGCTACCCACCTGCTAGTGAATATATTTCCATGTCCTTAGTCTACTGTTACATCATCTTAAATGCCCACATAACATTATAATTTGCAATTTTTTTAAGTATGAGTTAAGAAATAAAAATATCTCTTTAAAGTGTAAGTATCATTTGTCCCTACATTAACTCCAAATCTCCTCTCAGTCCCTGTTGGTATATCATGCACTGCAACTAGGAACAGCACAAGTTTAGCTCCCATTTTAAAATTCTACATCATTTTAAAAGAAGTCTAATGGGTTATACCCTTCCAAGTTCCCTTATACAGAGGTGACCAAACACGCTTCCACGTTGTCCTGTTGCACTGGGATCACGGCTGCAAAAGTCAGCCCTGATTTTACTATGGATTTGTACCACGCTGTAGTCTTTTACCTCAGGGCCTCATTAACGTACAAATAGAGGGTCCCGGCCTGCAGTGTCTTTTGGGTTTTTGTCTGTGTTCTTTCTACCTGCTCATTTGTTCACTTATTTGATAAACAGTGATTACACACCTACTGTATTCTTATCTTTGTCCCAAGGCTTGCCCTCTTCCTTTCTCACTATTGACCAAAAAAGTCCCTTTAAAGTTTCTTCCATCCCTCTCCTCTTCAAATTCTATGCTGTGTGCATGGAAACCACATAACCAGACTAGTTTTAAATGTGCACGAAATAAGAGTTAATAAGCTTTCAATTCAGGGTCTGAGTCTATGTTAAAAGTAGAAGGATGAAGGTTTGATGGAAGGGAAGCCCTTGTCAATTTCAGCAAAGGGGCAGTATACAGCATGTGGTTACCAAGGGTTTTATTTTTTTTCTTTGCATTTTTATCCTAGTTCTTGAACGTGTGTTGAAGATATAAGGAGATGGGATTGTTGGCTAGGAAAGAGCTACGTAACTCTAGCTTGGTCCTCAGTGATATAGGAGTGACTCTAAATCCTTTGAGGTTAAAAATTAAACCCAAGAAAATCTTAATATAGGAAGAATGATACAGCAAATTAGAAAATTCAGACATTCTGTTTTCTATTTAAGTACACTAATGATATTCTGGTGCTTTGGAACTGGTTTCTCCTCTGAATGTGGCATAACTTAAATACACATGAACTCCCTGTTCAAATAGCATAATAGGGTGGAAGTCTGAAGAACTTCACGAAAGATTAGTTTTTTTCTTTAATTCTAATTTATTACTCCTGCCCAAATGATTTTGTGTAAAAATCTTTAAAACCATAGAGTTTCCTACCCCATAATTATCCTTATATTTTATTTTTTTTCCCTTTATCTTTCTGGTTTCTTTCTCTGGCAGGGGTGGGGGGTAAAACTCCCAGGCTCTTTAATTTGGGGCTTAGGCAGGAAAAGAAAAGTAATTAAAATCACGAACACATAAAATTAACCTGAGTCCTTAAAATTAAGTGTCACCATAGAGACCAGAGCAGGAACTGTCTCCATGGAGATCCACATGAATATTTTTTTTTTTGCTTTAAATTATTATCATTTGTTACCAGATGTCAATTTGACCAAGGAAAAGATGAGAATGAATGAATGAATGAATATAAGAATTAACCTCACATAAGAGAATTTATTAAGGGCAAGTCTAAATTGTTCTGGTTCTTAGTATTCCATTATTCTAGTGAGTGGGAAGATATCTTAAGGAAAAAATCTCCCCTCAACTCAGAATTTCTAATGAAATCATCTGATGGTATAGCTCCATAAATGCTACAGGGATGAGCAGGGAAAGATAATTTCTACAAAAGGCATCTCTCACTCAGAAGCATCAAGGAGTGAGGAGGGTGACATGCCACTCTAGCTTCAAGGAAGAGATGGCTCTGTGGCAATGTCCCATCCCAGTAATGGACAAGAGATATCCCCTAACAACCATTCTGGTATATGACTTTATCATGTCTACTATACACAACTGCTTTTAATATGAGTAGTGAGGTTAAACAGACTTGTATCCTGTGCCAGATAAAGAGAAACACGGGAAAAATCCAAACATTTGAACCATATGATCAAAGGTAAATCAGAATTTCTCCCAGTTACAGATTCTATTTTGTACCTATAGGTACAGTCACTTAATTGATCAAACATTCAATTGAGAAGCCACACAAATGGTATATTTACATATATTAATATATATTTATAGATATTCAATTAAATAAGAAATCACTAATAAAAGATATTAAAATTTGATACAAATTTTAACGTATCATAAAACAAGTCAACAGAAAACTAACAATTATGACCAAAATGCATAAAAACAAAACAGTCAATGATATCATTCATTTAGACATTTACACAATCTGAATTTTATGCAGCTTTTTAGGACAGAGATCTTGGTGACTGGTTGAATATGGAAGAAAAACAAGGATGCCAGCTTGGGAGTCAGCTCAGAAAATGCTAGTGTTTTTCACATTTTACAGCTGATTCTTGTTATTTTCATGTACTGTAAGTTTGTCACAATTAGCGAATTAGCAAATACTAAGTCATTGCTCTTAGAGGAAATACAGGGTTATGTTCCCATGAGCCTCTGATCACAAAATTTTTGTCAACCAATCAATATACAACCTTGTTTTATATGTGTTTCTAGTTAAAGACATCTTATTTAATACATATTGTTGATTCATTAACGTTGAATACACTGTGAACAGCACTGTGATTTATACCTGAATGGAGCTTTTCTAGCACACACATTTTCTCTGTAAGGCATGTCACAACCTTCTGGCACTGGCATGATGCTTAGGGGCCATTTTAACATTAATATCAATAAAAAGCACAAAAATGCAAACACCACAGCATTAAATAGACCATGAAAAGGACGCTTGATTACAGCACGAGAACTGAAATAAAAAGGCAGAGTGTCACTTTGACCTCAGTTGGGAATGTGCACTTTGGGCGACTCAAAATTTTTTGCCCTTTTTGCTATTCTGCACATGTCTATGAATGACCACAAAAGTGCCTCACATATCGATTATGAGTTACAAATAAATTTTAGCAAGTAGCTGAATTTACAAATTCAGAATCCACAAATAATGAGGGCCAACTGTATTCATGAACTACAGAAAACTATTTCTATTTCCTGTGGTGCTGCTTCTTACTATTCCACTGCCTGTTTTCTTTTGTCCATCTCTGGAGCACCTATTCTTAGTTCAAAACCCCACTCAGGAAACCACACACACACACACACACACACAAACACACACACACACGCACACACTAACCACCTCACCTTCTGTTACCTTTGCTTCTTATAATCATCTCTATTTTGTATGAATCAGATTATACTGAATTTATTGACATTATTATGCTCCTCTACTGGTCTTTGGAATTCCTTGGTGTCAATGACCATGTCCTAATACATACAGATAACTTCTACTGTGCTTACTATGTGCCAGGCTATATGTTAAAGGGTGATTCACATACTATATCTCATTTAATTTTGTAATAATCCTATCATCCCCATTTTACAGTTTCAGAAACAGAGACACAGAGCAATCAAGTCACTTGCCACAGCACATAGCAGCAGACTTGGAATTCAGACCTAGAGCCCAAGCTTTTAACCACTACGTTGTATTAAATAAATAGTATTAGCTACTATGTATTATTGACCACATACCATTTTCCAGGAATCATGCTAAATGCTTTACACGAATTACCTCATCAAAGCTGTTTTTTTTTAATCTCTGTGTCTCCAACACGCAGCAAAGTGCATGAGACGAAAATGTTTGTTGGGTTGAATTTGAGTCTTCCTGCTCCCACATCTTCCTTCTAAAACCAGTGGCATGAGGATCCTCTATATTTTCAGCTACGGCTGCAGTGACTTACTGTGTTCCCCTGCCCTTTTCTCCTCACCAGATCCCTCATCTCCTCAGTTATGTTCTTCTGTGGTTTTGCTATTGATGTCTATGATGTTCACAAGACACTTTTCAAAGCAATGGTAGTGCAGAAGAGAGCAGATACACTGCCCCTTTGCAAAGGGTTTTTGTCTTTAACAATAACTGATTTATATTATGACGCAAATCCCTATGGAGTAACAGAACCATAGAAGAGCTAAGTGTTTTGCTTGAGAGCCATGAGCTAAAAGAGGATTTTCTATTTCCCAGTGTAGCTTTGGATTCCAAATCTATATAACTTCTCACACTGAGTTCAAAGTAGACAGAGTCTGTTTTAGGGAAGTAAAAGTAGGAAAGTAAGCTTGTGGGAAAGTGGAGAATAGGCTTTAGGAACTTTGCAAGGCAGAAACTGCAGGTCTCACAGACATTACATGTATAAATAGGACCAAGTAGGGCTTAGCCTTAGGTCTAGAGTCAAAATCATTCGTTTGCTTTCAAAAGCAAAAGTATAAAGTAAACAAGATTTGTGACTTCCTCTCATTTCTTTCTTCCCACTTTCCCCAAATATTCCAAATACTCCATAAGTAATTATTGTGAACTATATAGCCAGGAAAGTTAAACCAAAGGAAAGAATTCTGACTGCTCTAAAAGTCTCCACTTTCTTCCCAGTTATATGTCATGGTGTTGCTATTGGTCACCGTGATATTTAATAAAAGAAGATAATATCTAAGTGAATTCCAAGCCCAAGACCTGAAGCACAGGAAGTAAACCAAATGCTTCCTTAGGCCAGGCAAGGACTATGCGTGAAGTTACTCTAGAGAGAACAGGACCCATGTTAAGGAGCAGCCAGTGCTCAGCTCTGGTACATTCTTAGTTACCAGAAGGAATAAAATCCTCTCTTTCTAAGCCTTTCACCTTGTGAAGAGAAGACTCAAATCTGGATTTTTATGTAAATCTCCTAGTTTTAAATGTGGCCAACTAATTAAAAAGTGTAAACACAGCACACACCAAATTATGTCTGTGGTCCTTACCATGTGGGAGATGCCAGTTTGCATCCTAGTGAGTATCCTAGGGGATATTTAGGGACTCTTTCAAATCACTCGGTGTGCACCCCGCCCCCCCAGAAATGGCAACTCTGAAAGCTGGTCCTCTGAGCAGACATCTCCCTCCGAGGGCAAGACCTGATTTCCAGGTCTCTGAAAACACCTCCCAACTTCTTTCCCTGGATGGATGGATGATCTGAAACCTCACATGCCCGGGGACTTGGCTGTAGCAGGTCCCCGTGTGTGTTAGGGAGCTGCTTCTGGACGGCTCTCCTATCGCCTCCTGGTTGCTCCAATTCTCACTCCCACCCTCTCCATCTCCTTCCACCTTCTCTGTTTCTCTTCCTTTTCTTTTCTCTCTTCTCTCCCGTTCCGCTTCTCTCTCGTCTCGTCTTTTTCTTTGTCACCTCTTTCTTCTCTTTTCCTTTCTTTCTCTACTCTTCTCCCCCTCTTTTCTCATTCTCCTCTTCTGTTTCCTCTCTCCTCTCCACTCCTGTCCCCTTTCTATTACTATCTTTTCCTTACCTTGTCCTATTGCTTCCACTCTACCTTCTCCCCTAGCACCCAGGAAGGAGGGGAGCTCGCTCACCAGGAATACACCAACACGGGCTTCGAGTATTTCTTGTGGTGGGAGCGGAGGGTCAGGGAGCCCTTGCGTTGCAGCAAGTCCGTGGGTCCAAGCTCCAAGCAGTGTTGATTACTCTCGCACCACTCCTGGTGGGAGGTGTCAAGGCGCTCCATGGCCGCCCTCGAGGTACAGACCTCAGAGGATTTCCCTCTGCACCTGTCCTGCCCCGCGGGACTCTAAGTACCAAGTTTCGGCGTCCCTCATCTCCTAAGCAACCTGAGGCGGGGTCACGAAGGGGGTGTGGTCAATGGAGGGGCGGAGACCTCTGACCTAACAGCCCTGGTTTCTAGATGGCGCGGTTGCTGATAGAAAACTACATTTCCCAGAATGCAATGAGAGCGGAGGCCGGGCTACAGAGATGGTGGAAGGAAGAACTGAATCCTGGGAGTTGTAGTCTCACCTGTTCACCAGCCTACTCCGAGGAGCGCTGGGTGGATTAATTTAAGTCAAAGTCCCTGAGCCCAGAGCGGATCTGGTCGTGCTGTCCTTGCAGAAATTCTTTTTACAATCAGCTGCTGTCACCACACTTTCTGCTTGTCACCACACATTCTGCTTACAAGTTACTTAAGTTTGACTAAAAGGGAGCATGAGAACACTCCTTTAAACTCCCAAATTATATCATTTCTATATAGTTTTCCTACATGGGAAAGAGGAGCAGAATGATTCAGCCAATCAGCTAAAAAGTTTGAGGATCCAAAAACCTGGTTCCAATTTCAGCTGCTTTCTCAACCTTTCTGAACATAGTTTCTTCCTCTGAAAAAGGGAATGGGACCGCGGAGAGGGGTGGACATGGGAATCAGAAGTCCCTTCAGGCTGTGGCCCCAAAAGTCTCCACCTCTAGGTACTGTTTAAGCCCCCGGGCATTCAGCTGCCCAAGACTTGTCATATTCTCCTCATCGAAACTTTTGATATTTTGTGACAACACAAGGTCATCGCATTATTGTGTTGTGTATTATGTGTGGGAAGGAGATTTCAAAAAGATTATGGCATTGCCTTCAAGAAGTTATTGAATAGTTGTGTTATAGAAGGCAAGGTGCTTATTTCATTTTTGACTTTCCAAGAAAAGAATATTTAACACATCAGAATTCTCCTCCCCTACTTCAGCTGAGTTACCTAAAGGGCACGAATGGACTTATTGCTGTCACTCACTCTTACCCAGCATAGTGCTTAGTACCTGGCATCTTTTCAGAATGTTGAATGAATGAATGAATGTTATGTTCAATTGCCGTACATTTACCAGGGCTTCCATAAATTCCAGAAGTGTCTTACTTTAAGAAGACTGCATGTGCTCAAATATTCAAACTTAAAAACAGGCAAATTAAGAGATAATTCACATTACATATAGATTCTCTGGTTTACGAAAGATTTATTATAGTGCTCCTGTAAATAGTGAGATGCTCTTCTGGGTCAGATTTCTGAAATTTGATTTCACACAACAACTAAGTGCTTTTCTGTGGCCTGTGGTGCACAGTGTGGGTGCCTGTGGTATGCTAAGCTCCCTATTTTACTGACAGCCACAGTTAACCATGTTGTTTAAAACCAAATAAATAGTCCACTGTCACCAACTAAGTGTTAATAGAGAGCTGACTGCTATTTTAGCTCCTTTCTTCTTGAAGGAATGCAAGAAAAATCTAAATTAACTTTAAAAGGGTAAATAACATCCATGTCAAGCTCAATTCTGTCCAGTCAAAGCATAGCATATTGCTGTTACTCCAGAAATATTACCATCATTACTATCATCTGTTTGTGTGTTTATTTTACATATGCTTAAAGAGGTGGTAACATAATATATGTGCAACTAATAATATGAGGTCTCTGCAGACGATTTAACTCAAAGATGGAAGCTGCTTAGAGCCAAGTTCCTTCCATAGAGCACGAGTGCTACAGAGATTTAAAAGCTTTTCAGCATATCAAGTAGCAGTAATTTAAGAAAAGAAGCAAAAACAAACAAAGCTTGTTATTTTAGAGTTCCTTAAGCAAAGCTGATGGTCTATTTGAGTTTGTGAATATGCTTTCTGTTATACTTGCTTTCCTTTTTGTATCAACTTTATAAGCTTTATTGTCTTCTTCGTCTACTAAATACATTTCAACATCCTTGTTCTAGGATTTAGGAGATTAATTCTCTGATATCCTCAAGTTCAGAAGCATTCCATTCTCTTTATATACACCAGTACATTCTGTAGAATTTTTGGCTTCTTAGTTCTTTATTGATAAAATAGGAATAGAACAGCATTTATTACAGAGGGTTTTTGTGAGAATTATGTAGGATAATAAATACATTGAAAACAGGTAAAACAGTGCCTCATAGAAGCTCAGCTCTCAATTAACTTTCAACTATTGCTGTTATTATTATTATATCCTGGCTTTGTTTTTATCGTTTGGAAAAAGTACTCTAAGATGTAGTTGTTATTTATATGGAGCTTCCTAAGTATACTCACTGTTTTTCAAGCTTTGTCTGTTTACAAGGTCTTTTTAATGACGATCTTTTTAAATCATATTTTAATATGAAATTTAATAGTCTGGATCAGAAAAATGTTGGTGAGATATGTGGATATATTACCAGTGATAAGAGTAATTTTGCATACCTATACACTCCTTTCTTCTCAAGACTATAAATCAGCTTTATGCCTTATAAATGTGAAATCATTAATCTTCAACATTCTTGAGTTATTCCTACTTTCCTCAAACTTCATCAAACCAATGAAGTGTAGGACTTAAAGCAATGCCTTCTATTTATATTAATCTCTTCACACCATAATATCCTCAGGGTAAGAAAATTAGAGCTCAGGTGGATGAAACAGGACTTTTCTGTAAGATAAGTTCAGGCACACCAACTTGGGAAGTAGGAATCCCGTCATATCAGCCTATTCTAAGACATTTCTTTATTAGCTTTATTGGATCCCTGAAGAGGTTGCCAAGAACAACTAAGCAGGACAGCAAATCTAAAACAGATGTATATCTATCAGTTGTAAACCAACCAGATGTAACTGCCCATCGGGGCAAACCTCTTCACCATCTCCCTGCCCCTTCTGTTTTAATGGTCTCCGCTCAGTTCCCAGAAAAGCCTTGGCTCAAGACTTTCTAAAGTCACCAATGGCATGTTCTCCCCCACTGTTAAAATTACTTCTATCAAATGTCTTTCAATCAAGCTGAGAGACAAGAATTCTAAATTACTTAAGAAAATTAATTTGTGTTATCTCTATGTCAAATCCAGTTGAAATATGTTAAAAACTTGCATTTAAATTGTATAGCATTCAGAAGTTAAAAACTAAGCAGTGATGTCCTAATCAAGGATTTCATAGTATTTTTTTTAGGGAGCTTCTGTCACCCATCACATATACATCCATGGTTCCCCTTTTGAATATTATATATAAAGAAATTGGAGTCCATCTGTTGTGTCCAAATGAGTAAGAGGTTCTTATTCAGTCTGTTCCTCCCAATCTCCGTCTTCTTTCCTCTGTTTCTCTCCCTTCTTCTTTTGCCTTTTCCCACTTTTTCCTTTTATCCCATCCTCTTCCATGCCCTATTCCTTATTTTCTTCTTCCTCTGCTATTTTTCTCTCTCGCCTCCTCCTGTCTCTCCCTCTGTTTCCCTCTCCTCTTCTTCCTCCTTTGAGAAGTAGTATGGATTTTGGAGTCAGAATCTATTGTTCAGCATTCAGGAGAATCTGGGACAATTCAAAGTTATATGAAAGAGAAATAATCAGACCTAGAAACCAAGGCCAAAATGTATATGAATAAGTTCATGTCTAACAACCCAGGAACTCTCAAAGGAGTCAATCTTCTTTCTTTTCCTTTAACTATTCATAACTACCAACAATCTTTTTGAGAATGATTTTAACTTTGAGTATGATTCCTCTGTGCTTCTAATTTGGACTGTGAACCACTTAGGCATCCACTTGCTCTCAATCCATTATCACTAGCTAGTATTGATTAAGTACTGACATGCAGCAGGCATTATTTCTGGAATTCCTACTATCAGCATGGGGGATTAATTTATTAAATATTCAATGTATAGCATTCTATAGTTCAGCATTTCCTTTATTTTAATATCTAATCCCCCCAATAAGTGAAATTCCTTGGCAGAATTGTCCATAATTATTATGACAAATTTTAATGCCCAGGATTAATAGTGACATGCTCCAACATAAAGGTAGATTAGAGACTTTTTAAATATCCTACAAATTGGATGTCCTTAATTATTCAAAGACTGAATATCCATTTTCATAAAATGATCTCTTCCTTTCCTCCCCAGTGCTGTTTTGATTTCTGGAATTTTCATGATGTATTAGCAGCAAAAATGAGACAATTAAGCTACCAGCTAACAGTTCTCATGAAAGGAATGGTGCTTGAAATTAAGTTTAATATTGTCATGACTTTCTTTGTTCCTCATAATCTTTAATCTAGATGAAGGAACCTCCCCTCTTGGGAAAGAAGTTCAGAGAAAAGGTGGAGATGGGCTTCTTTCTTCTCTGGTGGCAGTGGACATTTTCCCATGTCCCCAACAAGCCCTGCCACCAGCTACATGGTGAGCAGACTGGTTAGGAACTGACCAAGAGGTTTTCCCCAGAGGATCAGGTGTGTGCAGGTAGTTTCTGGTTGTTGGGTCAGCCAAGTACATGATTGAGGACGTCTGGTCACCAGTTTGGGGGCAGGGGTGGAGGCTCAAGGAAGAAGCTGGAAAACTTCTTGACCTTGTCTGAAAAAGAAAGAAGTACAGAAAGAAATAAAATTTTCTTGCTTTAAGTATTGAATTTGAAATAGTCATCTAATTGCTTTAATATTAATTAGGTCCAGAGATTTTCCAAGTAAAACAATAATTTCTAATTAAAGTTTTTCTAACAGTAGTGGCTGAGTATTTTTTTTTTTTTTTTGAGATGGAGTCTTGCTATGTGGCCCAGGCTAGACTCAAACTCCTGGACTCAGGAGATCCTCCCGCCTCAGCTTCCCAAGTAGCTAGGATCACAAGCTGATGTCACTCAGCTCATATACTCCTGATGACAGAAAACTGAGTCAAGCCATTTAGGACAAAGAATTTTTGGACTCATGTAACTGAAAATTGCATGAGTCCAGATGTGACCCCAACAGGGGTATGTCTGGTTTAAACACGTCTGAATCTCAGGGCTGGTGATGTCTTTGGAATGCTGTTTCTCTATTTCTTGGTTCTGCTTTCCCTCTTGGGTTAACTTTTTCTCAAACAAGCCCTCCCAAAGACGACCACTGACTTACATTGTTCCCTAACTCCCCCACAACATAAAGTGTTCCTCTTCCCTCTAGCGCCAACAAAGTCCTGGTCACTGATGGACCTGACTTGACCCATGTAAGCTAGTCTGAAACTATCACTAGGGCAGGCATGGAGGTGAGGTGGTACTTTCCCCAGCTGGGCCTGTGTTATGGGCTCCCCTTCAGGGAGGATGTCCCCCCCACTGATGAACAATCTAGAGTGAAAGTTTGGGATTGGACTAAAGGGAAAAATAGATTGCTATTCCCAAAAGAAGGGGAAAGCATGCCTGATAGACAAAAACAACAGATATCCACTGTACATAGTAACAGTAGGACATTCCATCCATGTATCACTTTATAGACTACGTTTACATATACAGCTGGTCCTTGAATAACGTTGTTTGGTTATAATGTCGATGAGAAAAAAATTGATTCCCAGCGGGGACACTCTCTGTGTGGATTCTGCATGTTCTCCCGATGTCTGCATGGATTTTCTTTGGGTACTCCGGTTTCCTCCCACCTCCTCAAGAGGTGCACATTTGGTAATCGGGGTGTCTGTATGGTTCCAGTCTGAGTGAGCGTGGGTGGGTGTGAGTGCCCTGCAATGGGATGGTGTCCTGTCCAGGACTGGTTCCTGCCTTGCATCCTGAGTGGCCGTGCTAGTCTTTGGCCACTGACCCTATACTGAAATAAGTGGGTTGGAAAATGAGTGAATGAATGAATGAAGACATTATTGTAAAATAAAAATTCATGAAGTATATGGTAATTATATTAATACAAATGCACAATAAACTATGCAGTACGAAAGTGCTTAGTGAGCCCACCATGATTGTGATTGTTTGTTTTTGAACTGCATGGTGGGAGGAGGTGTATCTTACAATTTTAGCTTTGCAAATATTTATTCCTTAATTTTAACCCACCACCACTGCAATCACTATTGCTTACCAATTCACTAAAAATTGGGTAAATAATTATCTTACTTGTTTTTATTAGTCTTTCTTAAATGTATGTGTAGCTCAGATTTATTTCAAAATGTTTAATATTAGAAGTGTTTGTGGTCTTTACTTAGATTTTTTTTTTTTTAGCGAAAATATGCCATAAGAACTTAACTCTTGTTTATATCAATTAGCCTTTGATGGAACTGGTTTCATTCCATGTTGTTTCACTTAAATTTCCAGTTTCCGAGAACCTGTCAATTGTGGTAAATGAGGACTTACTGCTCTCTTACTTGGCCCTCACAAAATTATGAGGGGTATTGTATGAGTCAGAGTTCTTCAAAATCAGAAGGATATATAGAAATATATAAGAAGAGATTTATAATGGAAATTATGTCAGGTGATTATGGAGGCTGAGATTATCTGCCATTGGAAGTTGAAGAACCAGGAAACCAGTGGTATAATTTAGCTCAAATCTGAACACCTGGGAACCAGGATAGCCTCTGGTGTAACTCAGAATTTAAAGACCCAAGAACCAGGAGCCCTAATGTCTGAAGACACAAGAGGATGGATGTCCCAGCTCAAGAAGAATGAGAAGAATTGCCCTTCCACCACTTTTGGTTCTTATTCAGGCCCTCAACAGATTGGATGATGCCAGTCCACATCAGTGAGGGCAGATCTTTACTCAGTCTACTGATTCAAATGCTAATTTATTCCAGAAACACCCTCACACATAGAAATAATGTTTTACCCACTATCTGGGTATTCCTTAACCCAATCAAGTTGACATATAAAATTAACCATCACAGATAAACAGTGGACTCTTGAACAACACAGATTCGAACTGTGCAGGTCCACTTTATAAGCAGATTTTTTTCAATAAAAGTTACACCAAGTGTGCCTGCCTCTCCTGTCTCCCCTTCTACCTCCACCACTCTCCCACCTCTGCCACTCCTGAGACAGCAAGACCAACCCCTCTTCTTCCTCCTCCTCAGTCTACTCAACGTGAAGACGTCAAGGATGAAGACCTTCACATGATCCACTTTCACTTGATGTATAGTAAATATATTTCCTCTTCCTTATAGTTTTCTTAATAACATTTCCTTGTCTCTAGGTTACTTTCTTGAAAGAATACAATATATCATACCTATAATATATAAAACATGTGTTAACTGTTTATGTTATCAGTAAGGCTCCAGTCAACAATAGGCTATTAGTAGTTAAGTTTTGGGGGAATCACAAGTTATATGAGGATTTTCAACTGTGCCAGGGTGGTCAGTGCCCTTAAGCCTGCATTGTTCAAGGGTCAACTGTATATGCTCATTTCTATTTCTAAGATGAATAAACTGTATCACATCTATTAAGAAAGAAAGCCAATCTTGTATTCTTATCTTTGGACTCCAAGGAATTTCTCATTCTACTACAGAAACCATATATAAATAAATAAAAATATATGTATGTGTATGTGTATATGCATATATAATCTTCTGTCTGCAGGAGTCTGGCCTCAAGGACTAAGGACTATTTCCTCAGCTTAGACATTATCTCTGTAACTTTTGTCTCCCCTGGATAAGTTATGATTTTCCACTTAAGGCATCAGGTAGCTGGTCCACTAGCAGTATGTTTCCAAAGTTCCTTCCTGGTTAATTTCTTCTGAAATCATACATTTCAATTTCCCAAGGTTTTCATAAAATATGGTCAAATAGTTTCAAATAGTTTGGCTCTTGTCCCTTTGTCTTATAAGATTTACTTTTCGTCCTGAAAAACAAATGGCCTACAATCTGCCTTTCTTTTGCTCTCATCCCCTCTGTGTCTGGATTGATTTTTCTTCTCTGGGTAACCCCATGCCCTTGTGGTGTGTCCATTGTCCCTAGCAGAACTAGAGGACTTCAGTCTCTCTTCCTTAGAGTTCTATTGTCACTCTAGAATCCAGAGAAAAGAATATCTGAATTTCTAAAACATTTCAACATAAGTTTTTATTTCACAGTGGAAGATGATGTGCTTTGTTTTCCCCAAAGCAATTATTTTAGAATAAGTATGATTTTATTTTCATGTAAAATACTAAGGAAAAAAATTACTAAGATCTCAATATCCTCTACAAAAATGTTCAGTAGTTTGTATTCAGTTCTATCAAGAATTATAGTTTCAATATTAAAGGAAACTATTCTGAAATATATTATAATTTCATTACATAGCTCATGCTGTGTCATCTCTTCTCACTTATCAGTGTCTATTCTGTTTAGTTTTAGATGAATCAAATTTCTGACTGAACCCTATTATCATTGAAAAATGCATCATATTTTTCCCAGTGTGGATATGCATGAGGAGAATATTTTGCATAAAAATTAATTGCCTTTTTTCTTGGCATATTACAAGGAGGACTATTTTGAAAGTAAAATATATTAATGATTACTCTGATTCATCAATTTGAAAGGTTTCTTCAATACCATGACACAAAATTTCCTTCCATTATATTGATAATGTGGGATAAATACTTTTTCCAGATGGCTACAATTTCTTGTTTTATATTTAAACAGAGAGAGAATCATGGAATAAACTAGCCCAGAATCTCAGCACTGGGAGAGTAAAGGTTATTTTGTACAGTGTCTTAGCCAAAGCATAAATGCCAAGGATACTTATTCTGCATCCACATTAGTGTAGAGGGGGAACTTATGCTTCATAAAGGTGGTCCATTCCAATTTACACAAGTGTAAGTGCCATCTTCTTATGAGCTAAAGTGAACCTTCTTGCTAGATCCACCTGTTGGTTCTGCTTCTGGAAGACTGAAGGTAAATCTTATTTCCTGCTCTTGTGAGATACTTTCAGATATTCGAAGGGAATTCACATGCCTTCTCTTTATTCCAGATAAGCAAATCTACCTCTTGTTTATCTTTACTAGAGCTGACAGGTCTGGATGTACATCACTTGGGTCATGACTCCCTTCAAAAGTGCTTCTCAGAAAAGATCACTGTGTTTTACTCTAACACTGAGTACAGTGGGGCTACTGTCTCCCCATACTTGATTCTGTACTTTTATTAGCATGGCATAAGCAGGAAGGAAGGAAGGAAGAAAACACAGAAGAAAGGAAGAGATATGGAAGCAAAGGAAGGTGGGAGAAAGGGAAGACAGATGAACTGAAATAAGATCAGAGAAAAATAAATAAATTCAAAATAAATGTATGCTCTGAGGCTAATACTAGGATCATAACTACCACCTGGAGACTAAGCTTTGGATCTCTGGTTAGGCTGGAAAAGTTATGCCAAGCCTACTGCATTAAGCCAGGGACCCTCGAAGGGGTCTATAAAAATATAAATCTTCTCTCAAGCAAAATATCCTCAATTTAGGACCTCAGGATTCCCCTAGATTAAATTCAAAAAATATGAGCTCCTAATGACATATTGCTAAACATAGAAGGAAATAAGCTAGGATAAGCAAAACAAAAGATTTCAATCTCCCTCTACCCCTAAACTCAGATATGTGAATTATTAGACATAGAATATGAAATAACTTCAAATGGAAATTCTAAAGAAACAAATCTTGGACTAATAAAACAATTTTATCAAGGAATAAGAAACTATCAAAAATGGTCAGAGAAATTTTCAATGAGAAGACAGATGCCTAATCAGCAGTTTTCTTTCATCATCATGGAAATCTTCTGAAAGCTATAGAAAAAAAAGGCAGAAAACAAAAAATTCAAGGCAAAATCAAGAGAGAGACTCCAAAATATTTATAAAGGCTGATGAGTAATTGTGTTCCTTTGGAAATCATGTGACAGTAAGCAGAAACCTTAAGAGTGAAGCAAAATCCACATTGCTCCCCCTAAAATTTCCTGCCCTAATCCAAGGGAGTATGAATATGATGCAGACAATATCACACCTATGATTATGTCATAATACATGACAAAGGGGATTTTTCAGATGTAATTAAGAGCACTAATCAGTTGACTTTAAGTTAATCAAAAGAGAGCTTATCCTAATGGTCCTAATCTAATCATATTGACACAAGAAAGTGGGTCCCAAAACTGGTGTCTGGCCTGAAGGACAAGAGGCTTCTTGGCTTCATACAGGAAAGAATTCAAGCACAAGTCTTAAGTTGGAAACAAAAGCAACATTTATTAAACAAACAAACAGCAAGCACATTACCCCATAGTCAGAGTTAGTGGCTATCTTGCTATAGAGAGTAGTCCCTGTACATTGCTGGCAAACTCTATTTGTGGCTATCTCTCAATTATATGCTAAATAAGGATAGATTATTCAAGCATTTTCTGGAAAAAGGGTGAAGATTTCCAGGAATTGGGGGTTTCTTCTCTTTTTCTAGCATATAAGGTAGCTTCGGGGTGTTGTCATGATGATTGTAAACTGTCATGGTGCTGGTGGGAGTTTCCTTTAGTATGCTAACACATTATAAGAAGGGTATAATGAGCTACAAGGGCAAGCAGAGGTCATTCTCATCACCGTCATGCTCTTCCTGGTTTTAACCAGTTTCTTCATTCTGTTTTTCTATTTTTGTCAAAGACCTTGTTTCAGGCCTTACAACTTTTTAACAGTTGGACCTGCCAGTTTCCTATCTCAATATGGGTTCCTTGAAAGCAGAGAGTTACTCTGGCTGGTGGTAGAAGCAAAAGTCGGAGAGATTCGAAACACAGAAGGATTCAAGGTGCCATTGCTAGCTTTGAAGATGGAAGGGTTATGTGAAGGATGGAAGAGTGGCCTCTAGGGGCTAATAGTGTACTGCAGCTGAAGGCCAGCAGGAGAATGGAGACGTCAGTCCTGCAACTGTAAAGAAGTGAATTCCAGATTTTTAGCAAGGCCTGGGAAATTCTCCTCTATTACATCTTCAAATAGCTTATCCAGCCCTTGCGTCTTTTCTTCTTCACCTTCGGGAATCCCCATCACCCTCAGGTTTGGTTTTTTCACATAATCCCATATTTCTTGTAGGTGTATTTCTTTTCTCTTAATTTTTGCTCGATCTCTGTGACTGACTTATTTATTTATTTATTTGAGACAGAGTCTCACTCTTTTGCCCAGGCTAGACTGCCGTGGCATCTGCCTAGCTCACAGGAACCTCAAACTTCTGGGCTCAAGCGATCCTTCTGCCTCAGCTTCCCAGGTAGCTGGGACTACAGGCATGCACCACCATGCCTGGTTAATTTTTTCTATATATTTTTAGTTGTCCAGATAATTTCTATTTTTTTATAGTAGAGAAGGGGTCTCGCTCTTGCTCAGGTTGGTTTCGAACTCCTGAGCTCAAGCAATCTGCCCACCTCGGCCTCCCAGAGTGCTAGGATTACAGGCATGAGCCACCGCACCGGCTCTGACTTATTTAATTGGAAGGAGTTGTCTTCAATCTCTGAGATTCTTTCTTCTGTTTGATCTACCCTGTTCTTGAGGCTTTCCACTGCGTTTTATAGTTCCCTGAATAAGTCCTTCATTTCTAGGAG
>CAUYSK010049388.1:0-36877 GCA_963575035.1 Avahi laniger
AAAAAAAAAAAAAAAAACTGTGGAAACAGGAGTCGGGGGTGGGGGCTGCTGGGTCCTGGCAGGGTGGAGGCAGCGGGGAGCCCTCGGTGCCGGCCCCTTGGGGTGCGCGCATGGACAACACTCCTGGAGCTTCAGACGCGCCGCATACACTTCAGGGCGTGCGTGTTACACCGCAACGAAGTTCAGAAGGTTACTTCGCACGGGAGACGCTCTGACCTCCCACCACCCAACCACCTACCTGGGGCCCCTCAGTTATCCTCCCAGAGACCCCACTGCTTTTCCTTTAGAGCGAGTTACAGTTGCCAGTTCCATGTTCATCTCGGGGTCTATTCCGTCAACAGCTTCCACCGGAGCACCAGCGTCCCAGGACGCAGCACGTGCCCGGCACAGCAGGTGCCACAGGCATCTGCCGACGGAGTGAACACAACGTGGGGCCTGCCGGGGACCCCGGGCTGAGGCCCGCTCCAGGGCAAGGCCCTAGCGCATGGAGGGATCGAGAGAGAAGGGAATTAACGCAAGCCGCGCGGTCCTGTCAACTCGGCACAGCTGACTCCAAGACGCAGCTGCAGAACGTGGCGACCCTGCCCAGCTGCACGGTGCGAATTAAGCCGGTTGTGAAGGAAAACGACAGTTTTTTAAACTTGAAAAACGATAAAACATCAACAACGCACAGGAGGCACAAAGGAATTCTACAACAGTTGTGAACCTTCTAGAAATAAAACATCTATGTGTCATCGTCGATCAAGGCTAGGGTCTTCAAAGACCTCGGACCAACCTGCCATCACCAGTCCAGTGACACTCAAATAAGAATCAAAAGAGACACTTCTGGACATTCTACACAGTCCTTGACTGGCACTGCTCAAAACTGTCAAGGTCACCAAACCAGGGACTCAGATACTGTCACAGCCAAGAGGCACCAAAGCAGACAACTAAATCTCATGTGGTATTCCGGGTGGCAGGCTGGAACAGAAAAGTGACATTAAAGAAAAACTAGCAAAACCCAAAGAAACCGTGGAGTTCAGTGAACAGTAAGGTACTAACGCCGGTTCCTTAGTCGTTACAGACGTACACGGTAGCGTAAGATGATAGTATCAGGTGAAGCCGGGTGCAGTGTAAAAACGAACGCTTCTATCTTCACAACTTTCCTGTAAATCTAAAATGACTCTAAAATTAAAAATTCATTTTTAAAAGGGCATACTTCCCTCTGGGCACTTTGCAGCCACCAGCTGGAAAACTGTCCCGTCCCCAGGTCCATGCTCTCAACATGGTGAATGACACGCTGGCGCAGTGTGCAACTTGTGCAACGGTGCTTACCTTGGGCGGGTCGAAGAGCTCCAGCACGTGCTCGGGGCCTCCTCCTTCCGGGCCTGGGGTCCTGCGCAGCGCCAGCCTCCCGCGCTGCCAGCGTGCCCCGCTGTCCATGGAGGCCTCGTCGGCCAGGCTGTACCGCAGCACCCCCTCCTTGAGGGCCTCGGGCGGTGGCTCCCGAGCCAGGCTCCAGGGCAGGAGCTTCTTGGCCAGGCTAGGCCTGGCCGGGGCCTCGCCTGCCTCCCCGGGGGCACCAGCGGCGGGGGCCGCGGGCAGCTCCCCGGCAGAGCGGCGGCGGAAGATGTGGCGGAGGCTGCGGCGAAAGTGCTGGAAGGAGCAGGGGCCGGGCGGCCGCGGCAGGGCCAGCTCCTCGGAGCTGCGGGCCTTGGGCAGGGCGGGCGTGGCGGGGCCCGGGCCCGGCTCGGCCGGGGGCGCCTCGGCCTTGGCTGCGGGCCCGCGGCCGGTCTCCCGGTAGTCGCGCGCCGGCGTGCTGCGGGGTCCCGGCGGCCCGGGCGCCCAGCCCTCGCGCACCTCGCGGCAGAAGTAGCGCTGGAACAGGTCGGTGAACTGCAGCGACACGAGCTCGGCGCGCAGCGGCGCGTGGTGCGGGTGCTCGCGGGCGAAGAGCCAGTACTGGCGGGCCAGCTCCCGGGCCGTAGCCACCGCGTGCAGCTCGCAGAACTCGCTCCAGCCCCGCGGAGACGGCGACGCCGCTGTCGCAGCAAGGGAGGCCGGGGAGGCCGAGGACGGCTGCAGGGTGGGCCCGTTCATGGCGGAGACCGAGGTGGGGCGGCCAGGCTGAAAGACACGTGGGAGTGAGTGGCAAACGAGTGAGCAGGCAGGCAGCACGTGACACATGACGAGTCCACACCAGCCCCGGGAGCCGAGCCGTTGGTCCAGCACAGCAGCGACGATCAAAAACGACCGTAACACCCAGCGCTGGTGAAGGTGCAGAGGAGCGGGCACTCCCCACAGCGTGGCCCGCGCTGTGAAGGAGGGCGGCCTTTTCGGAGGACAATTTGGCAGAATCAGATTTAGAGCCAGGAATCCCTCTTCGAATGTTCAGGAGCAACACCAGGTCGTGTGCAGAGGTGTGGACGGAACGCTCCCCTGAGAGACGCTTCCTGCCTCAGTGTTTACAACGGGGAAAGCCTGGGCACGGCCGAGTGCCCGGCAGCGGACGACACCGCGGCACAGCCACGGGCCGAGAGGCGCTGCGCAGCTGGGGAGGCGGCGGCGGGTCTCCCCCACCCCCGCCGCAGAACACCACGAACTGTAGGATCCTGTCTACGTAAACACGCACGTAAAACGGGACTCGTTTCTATGCATGAAAATGAAACGGTCTGGCGGAAGCAAACCCATCCTGAAGCAGGGGTGACCTCTGCGGAGGAAGCCGAGCTGGGGTCGGCGGAGAAGTAACCGGGGGAGACTGTTGCTGCTCATCTCTAGAGAACAGGGTTAAGAACACAGATTTTGGAGCCTGGGTTCAAATCCCAGCACCACCACTTACTAGTTGTGTGACCTTAAGTGAGTTACTTGATTTCCGTCTGCCTCAGTTTCCCCATCTGTACAAGGGTGACATGGCCGTGCCTACTTCACAGGAGTGTTATGAGGAGGAATTGAGCTAATGAACGTGAAGGCCTTAAAAGCTAGGAAAAGCCTCAGGAGGGCTGGCTGCCGTCACTGCTACAGGAAGAGTGTATCGCGGGCGTCTGCAAAAATAAATGTAAAAGGACGAATAACGGGGAATAAATTAACAAGCCTCACAGGGGTGCAGAGGTGTCTCCTGCTCGGATGGGGTACTCTCGGGGCGGGCAGACCCCTCTCCACAGGGGCTCCCTTCTCCTCCCCTGGCCAGAGGGCCCTTCCTCAGGCACAGGGCCATCAAAATGGCACCGAGCGCCACCTCTCTGTGTCTGCAGTGCTGAACAGCTCAGACCTCTGCAGTCACCGTGGGTGCTGACCTTCCATCCTCCTAAGCCTGGCGGGGCCTGGGACCCTGCTCGGGACCACGTGTCATGCCTGCTCTTCAGGACGGAGAACGAGCAACACTCCCTGCTCTGGCGCAAAGCCGGGTACACAGACGTCCTCGCTGAGTGCGCCCTGAGCAAACGGTGCCACGCCAGTGGCTCTCCCTCACGGGCAGGGGCAGCAGTCAGGAGCACAGGTTGCACAGCCAGATGGGCCTGGGGACAAATGCCACCTGCATCCACTCCCTCATTTGCCCCTCCCTCCCAAACATCACTGAGGGCCCACTGTGTGCCAGGCGCCTACTGTGTGCCAGGCGCCATGCCAGGCCTGGGGTACAACAGTGAACAAGACAGAAACGCCTGCGCTCCTGGGGCTCACATTACAAAGGGGGCCACGTATCGGCCTGGCCCGACTGGGCCCCTCTGAACCTCCGTTTCCTCATCTGTCAAGCAGGTGACAGTGTCGTGTCCATCCCGTAAGCTGTTTGTAAGGGTTCCTCGAAAGGGGGCTCAAGGTGGGTGGAGATCTGAACCCAGAAATGGGGTTTCTTCGGCCACACGCCACTCCACAGGCACCTCCCCTTCAGGTGGCCCAGCACGCTGGGCACGGTGACAGGACAGCAGCAGCGAGAGGCTGCCCCTGCTACCTCCGGGCCACGGAGGAGACCTGTGGCTGGTGGCAGCGGGTATCTCGCCGCGGTGCGGGCAGGCGCCTCTGCCCTCGCTGGGTGGGCGCTGGGCACGCAGTCGACGTTTTTGCACATCACAGCGTCCTTGGAACACGCACACAGTAGGCGGTTTCCACGTAGCAAGCAGTCAGTAAAAGCTGCCAGGCAGAAGGGACAGGAGAGAGGCCACATCTGCCCTTGGCCACCATGCTCTGCCTGTGGCTGAAGTGGGCGGGCCTCACCCCCACGTGGACACCTGTCCTTGGTCAACCCCAAGTTCCCCCACCCAGCCTTGACATAGGGGAGTCCGGCGCTGCCCTCATGGCTCAGGGGGGCCCAGAGAGCTCTGATTCCAGACCCAGGCTCCTGCCCCATCTACACAACCCACGTGATCCGCCCCCAGACACGCCGCTGTCTCTGGGCGCCGGCCTGGGCCACTCCCTCTGCCCTTCCGGCTGTCTGCTCCCAGCTGTGCACGCGAGAAACCTTCTGAACTCCCAACCGCGTGGAGGCCCGAACTTGTCCTTCCACACAGGGCCACACGCTATCACTCGACTATCTCCCCGCCAGACTGTGAGTTCCACGGGGCCAGGGGTTGGCATCTCCAGTTCCTGGCATACAGCAGGAGCTCAATGAATGCTGAATAAATGAACATACGAATGCAAGATACCATTGGATTTGCAACCTGCGGCTCTCCTGGCAGATGCATCACCAGCTCCCCCTCTGCCTGCGCCAGCCTACCTTCTGGGCACCCTGGGTCCCTGTCCACCCCATACGGCACAGTCTTGAAGCCCAGCTGCAGGGCCAAACCCTGGCAGGAGCCTCCTCAGAACAGCTGTGCCCATTCCAGGCTCCCTCTGTCCCGGTGGTGGCTGGGAGTCCATCACTGTGCTCCGTCCTCCGATCCCCCGTAGGAACGATGACATTTCCCGACGCGTCAGGCCTTTTTCTCACCATCTTTGCCAAACATGAACTCTCCCAAGCTTCACAACAGCCCTAGAGGGGAGGTCCAATTACTGCTCCCATTGTACAGATGGAGAAACTGAGACAGGGAGGTCCCATGGCTGGTGACAGAGGGCACAGCCAAAATGCCGGGTCAGTGCCCGGCCGCACACAAGGAGGGTTCCCTTCCCAGTGACGTTCACTGAATGAGAGGGGACGTAATGACCTTCAGCTCCCTCCCGCCAGAGTCAGGAGTCACTGGCATTTCTGTCCACGTCCCAAACCCACCACGTGGTCAGGAAAACAGTCATAAGGTGAAAATAAGAAAAAAAATGGTAACGGTAAACAATACTATTAATATTTCAGCCTTTCTGTGTGCCCTGCTCTGTGCTAAACACTGCACAGGTTACTCTTCCAGTCACCCAGGGAGGGGACCTACCACTGTGTCTATTTCACAGAGAGGAAAATCAAGGCCTGGGGGAGGCTGCCCAGAGTCACACGGTGGCTCAGGGGCAGAGCTGGCTGAACACGGGAGACACTGCTCACCATCCACCTCTCCCACTCCGGGGCGCGCCCCCCCGAGGGCCAAGAGGCCATCTCATTCCTGCTGACTCAGGCTCCAAAAATTGTCAGTTGTCGGAACCAAGGCACCGCTGGGGTGGGACGAGTCCTGCTCCCACCACCATGGGCTGCCAGCAAAGGTGGGAGAAAAGGCTCTGAGATCCCACCCAGAGAGCCCTGGAGCTACTGAGCAAACCTGGGGTCACGTCCCACCTCTGCCCCTTCCTCGTGTGTGACACCTCAGTGTCACCATCTGTAAAATGGGCTGATGTCCTCTTCTTGGCGTTCACTGGGAATGCTCTAAGGACTGCTGTCCGTCTGTGCTTGGCGCAGGGCTTCAAAAATGAGTGGCCGCCGCTATCTCATGACCATTATTGTTG
The DNA here is from genome assembly GCA_963575035.1 of Avahi laniger. Classification (NCBI taxonomy): domain Eukaryota; kingdom Metazoa; phylum Chordata; class Mammalia; order Primates; family Indriidae; genus Avahi; species Avahi laniger. Next base: position 5,830 of record CAUYSK010049388.1, read on the forward strand.
AAGATGAGCACGCCCGTCTGAGTCAGGCCCGCTGCACGGGAAGCTGCCGGGGGAGCTGGCCTCGAGGGCTGGGCAGGGGGCGTCATGGGAGCCCGAACAAAAGGCCTTCTCAGGGGACAGGCGGCGGCTCAGGCTGCTCCAGGCAGGAAATCGGCAGCCAGAGCCATCAGCTGCAGCCCAAGTCACCAAGGGACTGTGCCAGGGAGGTTTTCTGGCCAGGAGGGCAGGCAGGCCACGGCAAGAGGGTCCCCTCCTAGGCCTAGGCAGTAGCGTTTATTGAGTGCCTACTATGTGCCAGGCACAGACGAAGCACAACTGATCAGATTGAAACAACCCCGGATCACAGGCCGGTAAGCTTGGGGCAGGGAGCAATTACTCATCACACCGGGGGACCCAGAAGCCCCCAGGCTTAGACTGCAGAGGACAAGCAGCAAGGGTCTTCGGGGCACTTCTACCCCAGCCACCAGAGGATGAACCACCTTCTACACAGAGGGGCCTTGACCTCCCGCCACCTGCTCGGCCTGGGCTGTGGGTCAGGACGTTCCCAGCTACAGGGGTCTCCAGCATTTCCTCAAATCCCACAGCCAGGCAAGGGACAGGGACATTGTGAGCAGGATCTCAGCCTGCTGCATCCCGGCACCCTCACCCCCAGGTCCCCACGGCAAACACATGGAGGCAACTAGCTCCACGCCTGCCAGCTGGGGGTGGGGGTGGGAATGCAACTGAGGACCCCAAGTTCAGAACACGACTGCGTTGGCCAGAGTGTCTGCCGAGGCAACCTGGCGAGGGCCTGAGGCAGTGGCTGTGCCTGGCGCTCCCCTACTCAAGCACATCCATCCTGAGGGACCCTCAGCCTCTTCCCAGCCGGTGAGAAATCAAAGGACCTCGAGCAGCGGGGAAGCTGGCTCTGAGCCATGACCCCAGAGATGGGATTCATCAGCCTCCTGCTACCCACCCGCCCGGACAATGACATCATTCAAAGAAGCTAACATTTCCCTTCTGACTACCAGGCCTTCACCCACCTGTGGGAGTGCTACCTGCCCAGGCTTAGGGATTTTTTTAAATTGTGGGGAATGAAATTAACATGAAACAGTCCAGAGCCTCCACCTTCCCCTGCCCCCAGCTCACAGAGGTTTGGGCAGGAAGTCTCACTTTTGGAGGGGGACATCTCCTCCAAGGAGGCCTCCGGGTTGACTCCAGGTCACAGGGAACGTTTCCGCCTTCCCCACGTGAAGCATCCACTGCTCCAGGAGCCCAGACCCTGTGCCCAAGGAGGCCCGGAGAGCTGAGGGGGTCCCAGTGCACACTGCCTGGCAGGTGGCCACCGCCCTTCCACAGCATTCCAGCTGCTGGATGCAGAGAAGCCCAAGAGAACTACAGAGCAAAGGCTGGGGGTCCTGGGGAGGCCACTGGGCAGCCGGCAGGGCCCTGATGCACCCTCTCTGGGGTCACCTAGTGCCCCAGGGACATTTATCAGGCCGGCACAGTCTGCCAGAACAGGAAATGTCCTCTGGCTTCCGCTGCCCCCACCCCCAGTCTGACACCCCCGCCACTGCCCCAGCTAGGCTTCAGGAGGTAGGGAAAGCCAGGGACCATCCCCCCAAAGAATGGGCAGCACCCTCTGAATCCCACCCCCTCCCCGTCCCAAGGACCTGGCTTCTTCCTTTAAGTGCCTCTGGGTTGAGGCAGAAGAGGGGTGAGACCCTAAGGAGGCGGCGACCTCTCACTTTGCTGCTTCGGGCTGTCCTCAAGCCCACCCGCTCCTGTGTGCCTCTCCCCACCCACCTCACCCTCTCTGGGCCTCTCCTCCTTGCGATGAGCCCGGACTGTGAGCTCTAGAAGGGCAGACTCTGTCAAAGGCCCTCTTTTGAGTCCACCCCTCCACTGCATTTTCAGCCCCCAGCCTCCCACAGCCGGGGCCCCTCGTCAGGCACCGTGTGAGTCAGCCCCCGCGAGCAGGGCACAGACTTCCTCCCTCCCAGGACTCCCTGGGGACACACGTCCTGGGCAGCAGCCGGCTCCCCCCTGGCCAGCGAGGGGAGTGGGGAGGGCCATATCCGGGCGGGCCCCCAGGGGCTCCGGGCCTGGCTCACAAGGAAGCCCGCAGCCCGCCCCCCTCCCGACCCCTGACGGGGTGGCGTGGGAGGAAAAATCTTCCATCCATCTGCTCAGCTGCCGGGTTTCCGGCTGGGGCGGGGCCAGGGACACCAGGAGGACCTGTTCCCCTGGGGAAGTGTCCCTTGCCCCTTCTGGGAGGAAGGATGCTGGGCTGGGCAGCCCAGTGGTGGCCAGTGGAACCCTAGAACCCTGACAGAGGATCACTGGTCACCGAGGTGGCAGGGTACAATTAAGAGGGTGTCCAGCTGTGGCCATGGTCCCCCTGCCAGGCCTTGGGTCCTGCCTACTCCCCAAGGGACCTCAAACCCCTGAAAGCTGCAGAGCCGGGGTACAGGGCTCCTGGGTCCAATAAGGCCTGACTCAGCAAGTGACCCCGGCTGAGTCACTTCCCCTGGGCAGCCTGCCTGCCTCAGTTTCCTCAGGGGGAGTGGGCGGCTGGAACGGGGTCTGGCTGGGAAGGCTACACCTCTGCGCCCTCCGCGCAGGCTCTGGTCCGCCAGATGGAAGCAGCTTCCTGCCCCGCCCAGCCAAAGATGCTGAACACTCGGGCCCTTGGGGACCGTTTTCCTAGGAAACCTGGCAATTAAGTGCCAGCCCCCCTTGGGCATTAATAGCAGTAGCTTGCATTTATTGAGCACTGACTGCAGGCCAGGCATTGTACACGTCTCCTCTTCTCAAAACAACCCTATAAGGGAGTTGTTAATGCCTCCACTTCCTAGATGAAAAGACCTGTAGCTCAGAGAGGCTAAGGGACAAGCCCAAGGTCACACAGCCATAGCAAATACAGCCAACATAGTTCGTGTCCCTGCTCTGTGCAGGCTCATACACTCTGCACGACCACCCTGGAAGCTAGAACAACTCTCGGTCTCCGGTGGAGGCCCAGGGAGATCAGGTCACTTGCCCAAGGCGTCACACCCAGCAGCTGCAGAGCTGCTGCCAGGGAGAAGTGGGAATGTAACAGGAAAAGCCTCTCATTTTAACAACGTCTGCTGTTGCTGAGCGCCAGGCCCAGCGCTGAGAGCTTCGGGTGCCTGGTCCCATCAAGCTCTACGGCGGCTAAAACCCTTTCACAGATGCCGACTTAATTGCCTCAGAGAGGTTAAGTCACCAACCCATGGATTCACAGCAATGGGACACCCTGCTCAAGAAAACCAGCCCTAGGAAGGGTGTAGGCGATACATAAACTGGGCCCCAGGGGCCCTGTCAGCTAACTGAGTGGGATTGGCCCAGCCTGGGGGCAGCTCCCTGCCGGGACCCCAAGACCCACTTCATTGAGCCCCTCAGGGGCTGGGCAGAGCACCCTGTCTCCCCTCACCAGCAGGTGGCCCTGGATTCCAGCTCGGAGGTCCCTCCAAGGGCCTCCAGCTCTGCCCTCCGCCACTTCTGCCCTCGACGAGGCTCCATCCAGGACATGGAGAATGTCTGGAGGTGTCACAGCCCGACCCAGAGAGCCAAGGGCCCCCACAGGCTGACCTGCTGCAGGGCAACTCAGCTGCAGCCACATCTGGAGCAGTTCTACAGGACCTGATATGCGGTAGAAAGTTCCAGTTTTCAGAGAAGGAGGTTTGAGAGGGCGGGGATAGGGGGATAAGGAAGGAGAAACATCCACAGCAAAAAAGATAAACATCCATTGTTATGTCTCCTCCTGACCCAGCCATTCTGAACCCTCCAGGAATCCACTCATTTATGTCCCAACGACCCAAGAGATACGTGCTGTTATCACACTCACTTGACAGATAAGGAAACTGAGGCAGGGACAGTTAAGCAAGGCCCCATAGCCAGGAAGTGCCATCACCTCATCCTGCCCAGGTGACTCCTGTTCCCGAACACCCTGGAAACTGCAGTGCTGCACACGCAGGAGGTGCTCAAGGGAGACCTGAATGAACGTTCCACAGCTTCTAACAATGACGCTAACGATGGCAGTGACGAAACCACCACCACCTATGATCGAGCCCTTTCTCTCTCGGTGCCAGGCAGCAGGTGCTTTTCACACACTGGCTCATTAAATCCCTGCTGCAAACCTGTTATTACCCCATTTTACACAGGGGGAAACTGAGGTTTACAAGGGACACCTGCCCATGACCTCAGCCTCTAGGCCCCTCCTCTGCCCCTGAAGGCCCACAGACCAGCTGCTGCTGCTTCAGGCCAGCCCCTTCCCAGCTCCGTGGCCCTCAGAGACTCGCAGAAGTTCTAGGAATGTTCACCCCTTGGCTCAGAAGGATTTTCCCTCCCAGAGGGGAGTTGTGGGAAAAGGCTCCAAAAAAGTGTACTAAAAACGCTTCCGGCTTCCCCCAGTGGGCCCTGGCCTCTCCCCCAGCCCAGCCTGTCCAGGTGGCCGTTGCCTGCTCTCCCTCCACTAGGTCGCAGGAGCCTCCAGAGCTGCTTCTGCTCTGGTGGCCAGGTCAGTGACAAAAAATCCAGATACACCCACACCAGCATCCCTGAAGACCCGTGTGCCCGCTGGCCTGGCAGCGCCCCGAGGCCAGGCTGTAAGTGGGAGGAAAGAATGGCCGGGCTGTCCGGGCCAGGCCTGGCAGCTGGCAGGTGTCAGAGAATGATCCTCTCCCAGGTGAGGGGGTGTGGGTCGGATCTCAGCCTCTCCTGCCACCAAAGCTGGACCTTGGCCCTGCAGACATCGCCTTGCCAGGCCCTCTGCTCTGAAGCCCCCACCGGCCACCCGATTTCACTTCCTCCCACTCAGCCCGGCTTGGCCATGCCCCTCCCTGGAGGCCCCCAGCTGCAGGCAGTGACCTCCTCACCGACATCATCGTGGCCCGGGAATGGGGAAGAGAAACAGGAGAATGAGGAAACTAAAGCAAAAAAGAAGCGGGACAGGCAGGCAGACCCCCTCTCCCCAGTTCCTCAAATGCACTCCCCCCTCAGAAAAGAAAAGGCTCCCCTGACCAGCAGGAGGGAAGAGAGGGGATTTCTGCACCAGGCATTAGAAGCCTCTGAAACACCCTCCTGGCTGTGCTGACCTGTAAGACAGACGCCCCCTCCAGACTGTTTTTGGTGGGGGGATTCCCCAGGAACCCCAGGCCGGAGGGTGGTGTGAGAGTATCATTTCCAAAAGACCCGGGCTCTGGGACCCCTAAGTGAACCCCAAATTCAGTGGCATGTGGGTGCCTGGCGCCGCCCACCTTGCCAACGCAGGGAGTGGGGAGAGGGGCTTCCTGGATCCGGGTGCCACCCTCTGAGCCACATGGCCTGGGATTGGCGAGGGGGAGTGGGGAGGGGCCGGCACATGCGCCCCCTCGCCCTCCGCCCTCAAGGGCTCACTCATTCTCGCAGCCTCAGTTTGACTACTTTCACTTTCAAGGTGCCAAGCAATGACCCCCCCCACTCCTCGCCAGGCACAAGTTCAGGGGACTGCTGCCCGCGACCGGCCGGGCTGTCTCAGGGCGGACTGGGGGTGTCGGCCATGCCCTCCCTCAGCCCCCCACCGCCTCAGCTACCCGCGTTGGATCCCCAGCACGTGTGTGGGTGGGGTTTTGGCTGGTGGCTGTCGCAGGAGCTGGGGAATGGTCACCCCCGAGCACCCCCCCGAGTTAACTGCAGGACAGTATGGGGGCCGTGGTGAGGGAAAGCGGAGACCCGGCAGACCCGGACACGGGGCCTCGTCTCCCCCTTAAGCCCTCCCCGCACCAGGAGGGCGCCGGCGAGGGCGAGCTCACCTGAGAGACAGGGCGTCCGGGCCCGGCCGGCCCATGGCGTCGCGCGCCCCCGGGCCCCGAAACCCCGAGGGGCGGGCGGGCCCCCGCCGGGCGCGTCCCCTCCCGCGCCGGCTGCTCGCTCGCGGCTCGCTCGCGCCGGGCTCAGGCAGGAAACCCGGACTCGGAAAATGGCCAGCGCCTCATCATTTCCGCCGCCAGCGCTTGACAGTTGCGGGAGGATGCGCCCCCGGGCCGCCGCCGGGGAAACTCCGCTGCCGCCGCCGGCGCCACCGCGGGCCGCGACAGTCCGGGCGGGCAGCCGGGCGGAGGCGGTGGCCCGAGCCCATGCCGCCCCGCGCCGTTATGTAAAGAGGAACCGGCTGTGAGAGCCGAGCCCCGTGGAGGAGGCGGCCGCGGCTGGGGCGGGCCGGGGCGGGGACGCGGGGAGCCACGCCCCCGGCCGCCTGCGAGCCGGAGACTCGTCCGGAGGGGGGGGCCGACCCTGGAGGGGCGGGGCTTGTCCTGCCCCCGCCCACCAGCCTCGCTCCTCAGAGGCTAGCCGCGTCCTGGGGGTCTCCAGGCACAGGTCCGGCGAGAGGCGGGCCTTACCAAGCCACGCCCACCACTCGCCCACCAGACTTTGCGTCGAGCGGCCTAAAGAAGGGAAGGGAGGGGGCTGAAGGCGGGGCAACTTTGGCCCCACCCACCCAACACCGGCAGGCCACTGGATGCCTCTGCGCTTCGGGGGCGGGGCCAGGCGAAGAGGCGGGTCCTGGGACGGGAAGGGCCGAGCGGCAGGGCCTCGAGGGGGCGTGTCCCGCTGCCTCAGTCTTGCGGGGCCTTATCTGCGCCCGCCGGGCGGGTTAGCGCAATAGCGACCTGGGCTTTCATCATCGCCTCGGGGGGGAGCCCGACCCCGCCCGGCCCTGACTACCAGCGACCCTGCTGAGCTCACCCGCCACGGCCCCTACCCCTGGTTTGGGTTCTGCCACCATTCTCGGCCCTGCTTTTGCCACAGCCCATGACCATATAGACCAGCCTCTATCCGGCCGCCTGTCCCCCAACTCCAGGAGGGGTGCATCTTTCTCCGGGAAGCCCTCCTGGACCACTGGCTCTTGTATCTTATGGGTCCGCCACTCCCTTCGCCCCGGACTACTTACCTTTTCTCTTGGGCCTCATGGGGGGTGAGCTTGGCAGCGGGGTCCGGGTAGTCTGGAGTGGGGCATACACTCAGCCGGCCTTTCCTCCAGCTCCTGGAGGGAGGAGAGAGGGGAATGTCTGCCCTTGCCTCCCTCCTCCACAGGAAACAAGTCGCCCACGCCCCCAGCTTGGAGGGGCCGCGTCAACCCTTCCCAGACAGCATGGGGCTCCCTCCCGCTCCTCCCCTCCTAGCAGCCTTGGGCAAATGACTCGACTTCTCCAGACCTCCATTTCCTCATCTATGAAATGGAAATAATAAGTGTATCCACCCCACTGGCTTGCTGCGAGGACCAAATGAATGAATGCATTGAAGCCACGAGCTTGAGGCTGGGCTCAAGGAAGTGCTACCTGAGTGTCTGTCAAAGAAACAGGCCTTGAGTCCTGAGCTTGGGGCTGCGGGAAGGGGTTCCCCTGAAGGCGGGGATTTCCAGAGCCCAAGCAGATGGGGGAAGGGAGCTGTTTGCTGTAGATCCCTGAAGTCCAACGCCCTTTAAGAAACAAATACGTGCTCTCCACAGACAGGTATCAAATACTAAGTGCCAGGCCCAGTGCTAGGTGCTGGGGACTCAGCAGTGAACAAAACAGACAAATACCACTGCCCTCATGGAGGTGACATTCTTGTGAGGGAACACAGAGCAACATGAATAAATGGATTAACTTATGACGATGACAAAACAGTTGTGGGATGGAGAGAGGAAAGGGGCTGTCTTAAGACTGAGGAGCACAGGAAGGATATTGAAGAGCTAACATGTGAGCTGAAACACCCCCCATCCATGACAAGAAGGATCCAGGCATGATAAAGTCTGAGGAAAGGGCATTCCAGGCTAGAGGAACCGCAAGTGCAAAGGTCCTGAGGTGGAAATACATTTAGTGCATTGGAAGAAAGTGAAAAAGCAGTGGCCACACCAGTGCTAATAGATGGGAAGAGAGGAAGTTGGAAACGCAGGCCCCAGGCCCATCACATGGTGTCTTCAGGGTCCGGGGGGGAGTTTGGGAATTATTTTGAGAGCAGTGGAGAACCTTGGAGGGTTCTGCGCAGGAAAAGGACCTGCTGAGTGTTGGATTCAAGCTGCGAAGTCTGGAATTGGCAACTGCATTAGGAGGCGTCCCAGTGCTGTTCACACAGCATGCGAGGATGTGGGACAAGGAGGGGGCAGATGTCATGAAAATCTAAACTGACAGCCCCATATTATTTTGTCTCTTTATGACACTCGGGAACATTGAGGCCGAGAGAGCGCGGGTACTTTCCTGCAGCCACACAGCTGCCAGGTGGCACCAACAGAGCAGCCAGGTACTCAGCCAGCGCCAAATGGTTGCTGAAATCTGCCAGCCACAAGCACTTTCCCTCTCACTGCCCAGACAGCGGCTCTGCTGACTTAAACGGGGACTTGCGGTTCTTCCCCTTTTTAATCACGGTTGAAGCCTTCTCGCCTGCCAGATTTCTCGGAGGCCCAAACTGGTTTCCTTCCTCGCTTAGTTTCTTCTCGCCCCGCGTGCCCGCCGGAGTCCGGTTTCTCCTTTCAGTGTTCTCCGCAAGCCGGCGACTTCTCACTTGATGTTTTTGTTTTTCCTTAGAAAGGCAAAGGGATTCCAGCACATAACCCTCCCATCGCGTGCCCTAGATTCGAGAGCGCAGGGCGGCCGCGGCCGCTCCGCCTGGCGGGTCGCGGAGGCGGAGGGAGAAAGGGCTTATTCGAATTCCCACGACAGATCGGTAGCTCGGAACCCAGCAAGCCGCCAGAGGGGGGCCCAGCTGCCCTTCCTTCCTGCCGCGGAAAACGCCGACGGGGCCAGCACCTACTGCCTGCCTAGCTCCGGGGACCAGAGACTCCCAGGACTCATAATGATAACAACACAAGAATCAATAACAATATTAATAAATTAACAATGATCAATACCATTAATAGTCATGTCAACAAGGAATATTAATAGCAATAACAAAAGTTACTCAGACTGAATAACAATATTACTAAGTTAACAATGATCAATGTCATTAATTTAAATATTAACATATTAACAATTAATATTAGCAATAATTTTTTTTAGACAAGATCTAGCTCTGTCGCTGGGCTACAGTGCAGTGGCACAGTCATAGCTCACCGCAACCTCCAACTACTGGGCTCAAACGATCCTCCTGCTTCAGCCTCCCATGTAGCCGGGACTACAGGCGTGCGCCACCATGCTCAGCAAATTTTTTTCTAGTTTTTGTAGAGACACGGTTTCACTATGGTGCCCAGGCTGGTCTCAAACTCCTGGGTTCAAGTGATCCTCCCACCTTGGACCCTCAAAATGCTGGGATTACAGGCATGAGCCACTGTGCCCAGCCAATATAATAACAATAACAGTTAACAGGCCTAGGATTATAAATATAAATAGAATGATAAATCTACTAATATTTGATGATAAATATAATTTTATATTTAATATAAAATAACAACAGGATATTCATAAGATTAATGATATTAAGTATAATATAATTTGAGCACTTGAAATGTGGCTAATGTCAGTGAGGAACTGAATTTGTAATTTTATTTAATGTTGATGAATTAAAATGTGGACAGCGCAGCTCTGGACGTTTTACATGTTAACTCATTTGTCTTTACAACAGCCCTGAGGTAGGTTCTATTATTTACCTTGCACTTCATGGACAGGACACCATTGTCTGAGGGGACCCTTAATTAAGAATGAAGGCTCTGGGGTCACCCAGACAGGTTTAGAATTCTCTATTCCATATATTCCTAACTGTGTGGCCACTGAGACTTTCTGGGCCTCAGTTTCCTCATCTGTAAAATGGGGACAGTCACGGTGCTGACCCCACTGGATAGCAGGGGAGAATTTGGTAAGAAAACTTACATTAAGTGGCTGGGAGGTGGGGGCAGGCTCTTCCACATAGCACATGATCCACAAGGACTGTTGATTATAATCTACAATTGGGTGTGAGAATCATACGTCCCTCAGGGAGTGACCACGAGGAGTAGTGGCCACAGAGACGAGCCCTGTGGACGACAGACCTTCGCACGTGTTTTACAGACGCGGATGCTGAGGCTGAAGAGCAAAGACCTGTCCTAGGTCACGCAGCCGGAGCAGAGGAGGCCTTGGTGTACGATGTACCTCTGCAAGCCCGGGCCACAGGCAGGAGGGGGTCTGGGGCCTAGATGGGCCCCCAGCTGGGCCTCGGCTGGTGCTGGAGTTTTCCATGCCTGAGTTCCCATCCCGGCACTGCTGCGTGACCTCTAGCAAGAGACTCCCACTCTCTGAGCCTCAGTGTTCCCAGCCTGGAAAATGGGCATAATAGTAGTTGGGTGAAGGGCAATGACATCGTGTGGGACACTTAGCCCCCGGCAGACCTTCAGTGAATGCCCGGCAGCTGAGTGTTTGCAAAGAACAACTTTGGAGCACGTGGGGCTTCTCCTCACTGTCCTTTAAAGTCACCTTCATCCTCCCACATTGAGGCCTTGGCACTGGCTGTTCCCTCTGCCCAGAATGCCCTTCCACCAGGGGTTTTCAGCCCTCACTTTGTTCACTCCCTGGAGGTCCCTGACCACCCACCAAACCTGAAACAGCCCCTTCCTCACAGCTGACACTCTCCCCTCCGCTCTGACTTGGGTATTTTCCCTTCCTGGCCCTTGTGGCCCCCTGACTTGACACCCTACTCAGTCATTTACCTGTGACTGTCGCATCTCCCACCCCCAGGAGTGGGGCGGCGCCTCGAGGCCAGGCATGCTCATCTGTCTTTCTCCCTCTTGTTTCCCCAGCACCTAGCACGGTTCCAGGAATGTAACAGGTGGCGCTGGCGGTTTAAAATATGTCCACAAATTCCGTGACACACCTCCCTTGAAAGGGTGGAGCCCGGACCCCGCTACCCTTGAGCGTGGGCTGGACCTAACGATTGACTTCTGCAAAGAGACTAAAGCAGAAGTGACACGGTGTGACTTCTGAGACTACATCATAAAAGGTATTTTGGCTTCTCCTTGCCCTCTCTCAAGCACTCCACTCTGGGCGAAGCCAGCCACCATGTCATAAGGACACTCAGGCAGCTTTACAGAAAGGCCCGTGTGAAGGGACCCTGAGGCCTCCTGCCACGGCCAGCAAGGAACAGAGACCCCTGCAACAGCCACAACAACCCTGTGAGTGAGCTGTCTTGGAAGTGGGTCATCTAGCCCCAGTGGGGCCTCCCATGAGAGCAAGCCCAGCCCTGTTTTCCTGTGTTTGTTGTTGTTGTTTTTAGAGACCGGTCTCTCCGTCACCCAGGCTGGAGCGCAGTGGCATCACTGCAGCTCACTGCAGCCTCGAACTCCTGGACTCAAGCCATCCGCCAGCCCCATCCTCCCAAGAGGCTGGGACCACAGGTGTGTGCCACCAGCCCATTTTTTAACTACAATCTCCTGAGACCCTGAACCACAAAGTGAGTCAAATTGCACCGAAATTCCTAAAACCACAGAAGATAATGAAGGTTTGCTGTTTAAGCCTTTAAGTTTGGGAGCAATTTGTTACGCAGCAATCAATAACCAAAGCTGAGCTCTAGAAGGCTCCGGGGTGTCCAACCCACACTTTTCCGCCCATCAGGGTCCAGCAGAGGCCGGGAGGGCTCAGGGAAGGGCGCCCCTGGGCCGACACAGGTCTGCCCAGGGCAGAAAGGGGTTACATAACCAGCCGGGGCCTTCCTCTTTTTGCCTGGGCCATCAGAGCTCCCAAGGTGGATTCCTGGGCTCCGGGGCTGATCTGCTGAGCTCAGGTGCCTGATGCCATCCACTCCCTCTGCTTCCTTCCCCTGGCCTGGCTTCCGTTTTCTGGCCTGCCAGTGCCTAAAAATCTAGAACTGCCACAAGTCCTTGCCTAAGAAAAGGATGAACAGTTTTTATTAATACAATCTGGACTCCATCTGTGGAAGCTTGCAGCAAGCCGGGACCATCACAAGCATTACTATGTCTCCCACCCGGCATGAAGGGCTTGCTATTCATCTCCCCATTTTTCAGATGAGGGAACTGAGGCCCGGAGCAGGGAAGTGATGTGCCCAAGGTCACACAGCCCCTAAGTGATCGATGCAGCTGGCCTGGAACCAAGGCCTACCTGGTTGCAGAGTCCTGCCTCCTAACCACCTCCTATGCTCGGGTAGTAAAACTCATGACAGCAGTAACGGAATTAATAATTATTAGAGCATTACGTACCAGGCGCCGGTCTGGGGCTTTACAGGGATTAACCATTTGCTTTCCCCAACACTTGCATGAAGGAGAGAATGCTGTTTCCCCCCATCTTACAGAGAAGGGAAGCGACCTGCCCGAGTCACACGCTGGTAAGTGGCTGGCAGGGATTTACACCCAGGCTCCAGAGCAACGATCTTAACCCAAAACAGCGGCGGCCGCACCCCCCCGTCCCACCGCGGGCCCCCAGCCCGGCCTGGGAAGCTGCCAGCCGCCCCCTCTTCCGCCAGCTTGGGGAATCTGGTTTCTGGGGGAAGTGACTCAGTGGCCTGAGGCCCCGCAGATAATTATTCACTTCCAATCCCGGTAATTAAAGGGCCTAATAGGCCCGCAGAGGACGGACGAGCCAGTTACCCCGCCGTCCTCACCCCCGACCTGGGATGCACGCGGGGCCCACGCGCTCCCCGGAGGGCGCTCGGCCGGAATCCGGCGGCGGCGGCGGCTCGCCCGGGGCTCTGGCGCCCCCTGGTGGCTCTTGGGCGAGGGGCGCAGGGACCGGCCTCCTGGGCAGCCTCAGACCCCCACGCAGCCTCCGTCTGGACTCCTCCTGCGGGAAGGACTCCTCCTCTGCCCTCAAGCCTTTCTGAGCCAGGCTGGACGCCGCTAATCCACCACCGAATGGCCACCAAGGTTGAGAACACGTGTTTGGACACAATTTAATGCCCTGGCTTCTCCCTTTAGTGCTGGGTCACCTTGCGTGGGCAAGTGACTTGAGCTCTTTGAGCCTCAGTTTCCTCATCTGTAAAATGGGAATAAGAAATGGGGATTGTAGTAAAAACTAAGTTAAATGAGTCACCTATAAATCGCTGTCACACAGTAAGTGCTCAATAAATGCTGCCTGTTATTATTAATTTCCAAGGCAGAAATCCAATTATGTGCCATGTCTCTTCCTCACTCTAAACCCTCCATGGCTCCCCATTACCTTGTGAATAAAATTCGAACTCCTCAGCCTGCCATCCCAAGACATCACCATGTCAGACCCGATGACCTAATCTTTCGACAATATCCACCCAATGCCCTATGCCCTGGTCATACCCGACTTCTCTCTGTCTCCTTCAGTTTCATGCTTCCAGACCTTTGCCCACACCGTTTCCATTGCTGGACATTCCCTTTCCCTTTCCTCTGCTTGGTTAACTCCTACACATCCTTCAAAACCCCCTGAAACGTGTCCTCTGCCTGAAGTCTACTCCAGTTCTTTGGGTACGGATGTTGCCTCCTCTGGCCCTCCCTGTATCAAGTTTCTGAGGGACACAGAGGACTCGTCCATTATGGTGCCACTACCCATTCACTCTGTCAGCCCCCCAGACTCTGAGGCAGGGTGGAGTTTGGTCTATTTCTGAATCCCTGGAGCCCAGCAGGAGCCTGGCACATATTAGGTGCACAAAATACTGTGTTGAGACAAAACGAAGTAGAGGCACTTAATGAACATTGGTGGATGGTGACTCTAAGGCACAGGTTTCTGATGGAGCTTGGCTGGTTCCGCCTTTCCAAGCCTCAGTTCCCTCATCTGCAAAATGTGGAGGAGAATAGTTCCTACACCACAAAGTAGTTGTGAGGATTAAATGAAATTACGTGTGTAAAGCACTTAACACAGCCCGGGCTAGAGTGCCGTCGTGTCAGCCTAGCTCACAGCAAACTCCTGGGCTCAACCGATCCTCCTGCCCCAGCCTCCTCAGTAACTGGAACTACAGGCTTGTGCCACCACACTTGCCTAATTCTTTCTATTTTTAGTAGAGTTGGGGTCTCGATCTTGCTTTGGCTGGTTTCGAACTCCTGACCTCAAGTGATCCTGCTGCCTCGGCCTCCCAGAATGCTGGGATTACAGGTGTGAGCCAACGCGCCGGCCGTGTTCTCAGGCCTTTGTTTGACACTGAGGAGTGGATCACCAAGCACAGCCCAACACCCCCCTCCCCGGCTGCACTGAAAGAAGCATCAAATGTGAGCTAACACAGCCAAAAGAACTGAGCTAACAGGCACTCAAACAGATTGTCGTGCACCGGTGTTCACGGCAGCACTATTCACAATGAGGCAAAAGGTAGCAACGACTCAGATGCCCATCGATGGGTGAACCGATAAAGAACACGCGATCTGTCCATGCAGCAAGACATTCCTGAGCCACAACAAGGAACGACGCAGCCGTGAATGCTGCAGCGCGGAGGGCCCTTGACAGCATCGTGCTCGGTGAAATGAACCAGTCATGAAAGGACAGATGTCATAAGATCCCACTTATATAAAATACACAGCGGAGGTAAATCCATAGAGACAGGAGATCCGGGGTGGCGGGGCTGGGGCGAGGGGTAATGGAAGTGACTTCTCACGAGTGCAGGTTTGCCTTTTGGGGTGATGAAAAGATAGACGGAGGCAGGTCACGATTGCACAACATTGTGAATGCACTAAATGCCACCGAATTGTGGTTTTAAATGAATGGTTAGTTTTTGTTATGTAAATTTCACGTCAATTTTTAAAAATGTAAAGAAAAAAACTGTTAGCTAAAGTAGCGGGGATTTGGGGTGTCTGGGGATGTGCCCTGCCCTCTTTCTTCCTCCAGCACCTCCCCCAGGGTGTCTGGACCCCAAGATGGGCTGCAGGCTGGGAAGTTCTTCTCTTGCCCTCCCCACCCCTAACACCACCCCCAAAACCTGGCAGAGTCTGGGCCTGGTCCCACTGAGGAGGTGACATGAGTGTGGGCCACTCTTCACCGGCAAATGAGCCAAAGTGGCTTCCTGATCCTAGATCACCATGCCTGCGGCCACACGAGCCCCTCACTGCCAGTTCAGGCCACTGGAACGTGGGCTTGGGAGGGGCCAAAGGAGCCCAAGGCAGGGCCTGGGGCTGCAGGAGGGCAGGTGGTCCTGGGCCCTCTCTGGGGGTGCGGCCTGGAGCTGCTCAGGGAGGGGCCGAAGGTGGCCAGAAGGGGGGCAGGAAACTGAAGTCATGGCCAGAGGGGCCACGGGGCAGGAGGGATCTCGCGGGCAGAGGCAGCTGGTGGCAGGAGCTACAGTGTCCTCTGCGGGGCTCTCAGGGCTATCGGACCATCAGGTCCCTGGAGAGAAGAGGATCATTATCTGCTGAGCCTCAGGCCCCTGAGTCACTTCCTTTCAGAAACCAGATTCCAGCCTTCCTGGGCTGGGCTGGGGCTGCCTGGCCAGAGCCCCTCGGCCTTGGCTTCTTTGGGGCCAAGAGCAGAACTCTGGGTCCAGCCGTCCGGTGCGCCTCTGGGCTTTGCCACACATATTGGCTGTGTGACCTTGGGCAAGCCACATCCCCTCTCTGAGGCAGCAGAGGCCACAGGGCCGTGGAGCGGAGGAGAGGAGAGAGGGAAGTATTTGGCAAGACTCTGAGCGGCAGCGCAGGAAGTGGAGCCCACACTGCCACGCGGGTGGCGGCGGACAGGGGCTGCTGACTTCCCCTTGTTCTGGCAGCAGCACCTGATTTTCCACACACTCCCAGGTCAAGACGTTCCCTGGGGATGCCTTTCCGTCCCCTGCCCCAAAGACCGGTTCAGGGATGGGCAGGTGGCCCCACAGGGTCAGTGACCCCATTCCAGGCTTGAGCAGAATGGGCCTGATAAGAAAGCACCTCAGTCGTGTTTTGGAGCCTGGAGGACATAAGCTCGCTGAGAGTGAACCCACTCAGAGCAAAGCCAAGCCCAGAGACGACAAAAGCTGTGCGCCCAGATCCAGCCTCACCTGCAAGCAGTTACGCTGGGACTTCTCAGCTGCATGAGTTAGCCATTCTCTTTCTGGCTGAAGCCTGTTTGCGTGCAGCTTTTAGCCACTTGGCCGTCACCAAAGAACACCAATGGTCCCCCCAGCAACTACATCACTTGAAGGTCCCTCTTGGGCCTGTCATACCTGAAACAGGAGGTCAAGATGGTCCCGTTTGAGCCGACTGAGATGACTTTGAGGGTTCCGGGGTCAGAGGTTCAGAGCACCGGGGGCGGGTGGGCCGAGAGGAGTTAGGCCCGCAGGGTGAGGAGAGCGCACTGCCCGGCAGGCTGGGCTATGTTGAGCCGTCGTGTGCCAGGCCTTGTTCTGGACGTGGTGTCTCTTCTCCTGCCGGGAGACAGGCAGTCAGCAAGAGAACCCTGAAATAGAGAGTGACAAGTTAGGAAGGGGCACGGAGCTCAGCGAATCCTTCTAAAAACCCTTATCACCTCCATTTTCCAGATGAGGAAACTGAGGCTCAGAGAGCTGAAGGGACAAGGTCACACGGTGACTTAGATTCTAGGCCGGGATTTAAATCTAGGCCTGGCACTAAAACTTTTAGTTTTTATTAATTTTTGAAATTAAATTCTTTCCTGGGCATAGTTATGAGTTGTTTTTTAAAAACGTATTTATTTAGAGACAGGGTCTCGCTCTGTCACCCAGGCTTGCAGTGCAGTGTGGCACGATCGTAGCTCATTGCAGCCACCAACTCCAGGGCTCAAGCCATCCTCCTGCCTCAGCCTCCGGAGTAGCTGGGACTTCAGATATGCGCCACCACACCTCGCTACTTTTTAAATTTTTTTTGTAGAGATGGAGTCTCGTTATGTTGCCCAGGATGGTCTCAAACTCTTGGCCTCAAGCGACCCCCTGCCTCAGCCTCCTGGGTCGCTGGGACAAGAGGTTTGTGCCACCACACCCCACGCAAGTTGCTTTATGAGTCTGGGGCTTCATGGGCACATGTAAGACCTCCCCTGCGCCCCCTGCAGTCCTGGGTGTGACTCAGGGACCACGCCGGCCTTCAGGTCCTGACTTGAATGGCTGGACAAAAACAAACCCCATCGCGTGTACAAACACACGTACTGAAGGCAGCGTCTGGCTCCTGGCGGGGGCTGCGGGTGGTCCCGGGGCGAGTGCTGTCGGCCTGTGGGTTTTGCTCGGGCAGTGTCTGGAGGGGCTTCCTTGGATCTGAAGCGGAGGCAGCTAAGCTAGGAAGGTGGCCTTTGGTATCCGATAGGCTGGGGTTCGAGCCCAGCTCCGCGTCTTCCCGTGAGCCCTTCGCACCTTGCGCGAGGCGAGGCGTGAGCCCGCGGCTTCCGTGTAAAAGGAACACGGCCTTGGCGTCGGGCAACGTCTCTTGGCTGTTTGAAGCCCGCAAACCTCAGAGATTTAAACTGCTCCTTGGGAGGAAGCGTCCAGGAATTCGGGGTCTGCAGCAGGGCTTGGTGGGAAGAAGAAAGGCTCCATGAACGGGGACGAAGGGGACAAGGCGATGAGAAGACGAGTTGGTGATGCCACCTTTTTAAAATCGTTAAACATTTATTTTTATTTTATTTCACAATATGAAGGGAATCGGTAGCAGGGATGCCAAAAAAAAAGAAAAAAAGAAAAAAAACAAAACATGAAGGGATGAAGTGGGCGCAAGTGTTTTTGGCACCTGCATGAACTGTGTCATGCTGAGGTCAGGGCTTTCCGTGTGCCCGTCACCAGAACAGTGTGCGCTGTACCTGACAGCTGAGTTTTCATCCCTTGCTCCTCCCCACCTGGCACCACCTTTCAAAGCAGGGCTCACAAGTGGCCCGGGCAGACGGGCAGCAAGGCCTTCCGGGTCTCTGGGCCTTCGGTGAAATCCACTCGCACCCGGCAGCCCGGACCTTGCGCTGGCGCCCTGTCCCCCATATACGCCGGAGGAGGGGCCCTTGAAGTGGGGGACCCTGGCCCTTCCTACCCCCCCTCCCCTGCCCGGAGTGTCCGTGGTGGAGGACAATTTCAGTTCCTTCTTGGGGTGGCTGGTTCAGCCCACTTCTGGGGTGGGGCAGCCACTGTGGAAGGGAACTCTGATGCCAGCCCGGACCCCATCTTCCCGTTGGTGGCTGAGTGAGGGGGGGTCAGTGGGAAGGGTGGGGAAGTTGAGACCTGGATGCCGAGCGGTGGGGCCTGGGGCTGCAGCTCAGGCACTACACCATGTCCCTGCCACGGCGCACCTACTACGTGCCAGGCACTGCCAGGCGCTGAGACACAGCGGTGAACAAGGCACACCGAGCCCCTGGCCTCCCGGACCGGCCTTCTAATGGCGGGGGTAGTGGGAGGGGCCGTCACGGGCGAGGCCCAGAGTCATCAGACCCGGATACGCTGCCTGCTGCCTGCTCCTAGCTCTTCTCCCGCAGCACTGGCTCGTCTCCCCAACCTCCTGGGAAAAGCCCACAGCCCTCCCTGATCTGGCCCCACCACTGTGCTTCCTGCCTCCGAGCTTTGCACTTGCTGTTCCCTCTGCCAAGAATGCTCTTCCTGGCCATTTGCAGCTTTTGTGCCTGGACCTTCTCAGGGAGGCCATCCTCGGCCCCTCCCTGTAAAAGGGCAGCCCCGCCTCCTCCCAAACGAGTCCTACCTTCCTGCCCTGCTCATGGTCCTCCTCGGCTCCGACGTCAGTGGATGTGCGGGATGACCGCCATGTCCTTCTTTCCCTCCGGTTGGGGAGGGCAGGGGCACTCGTCTGTCTGTCTAAAAAATAAGAATTTACTCAAGTGAAATTCCCGTAACATCAAATGAACCACTTTCAAATGAACAGTTCTGTGGCATTTAGGACATTCACTGTGTCGTGAAGCCACCATCTCTAGTTCCAGAACATTTCCGTCGCTCCAGAGGGCAACCTGTGCCTGGGAAGCTGCTGCTCTCTGTCCCCTCCTCCCTGAGCCCCTGGCGACCACTCACCTGTGTCCTGTTTCTCCGGAGTGGCCTATTCTGGATGTTTCATATAAATGGACCCTTTGGGGTCTGTTTCACCCAGCACCATGTTTTCCTCGCATGGATCAGAATTTTGTTTTTGGCCAGGCGCGGTGGCTCACACCTATAATCCCAGCACTCTGGGAGGCCTAGGCAGGAGGATCACTTGAGCTCAGGAGTTCAAGACCAGCCTGAGCAAAAGCGAGACCCCATCTCTACTAAAAAAAAATAGAAAGAAATTGGCTGGACAACTAAAAATACATAGAAAAAATTATCCGGGCATGGTGGCGCATGCCTGTAGTCCCAGCTACTCCGGAGGCTGAGGCAGGAGGATCACTTGAGCCCAGGAGTGTGAGGCTGCCGTGAGCTAGGCTGACGCCATGGCACTCTAGCCCGGGGAACAGCGAGACTCTGTCTCAAAAAAAAAAAAAAAAAAAGAATTTTGTTCTTTTGTGTGGCCGAGTAACATTCTACCGGACAGATGTGCCAGTGTCATTCACCCATTCACCCAAAGATGGACGCCTGGACTGTTTCCATCTCTTGGCTGTTGTCGAATCTGCGGCCACGCACACTCCTGGACGTGCCTGTCTCTTGTTGTTGTTGTCAGCATCAGAATGGAAGCAGAACGCCTGTCTTTTTATCTGGTATCCCTGGTGCCATAGCAGAGCTCAGGAAATACTGAGTGCAAGAACGACAGGTTGGAGGAAGCAAAGGCATTTGACTTAGCGGGAAGGGAAGAGGTGGGGGTCACGGGCCTTCCTGGAAGGGGCAATGGTGGAGTGAAGTCTTAACAGATGACAAGGGTCCTGGTGAGGGCGCAGGTAGGAGGAAGTCTGGGCAGGGGACCAGGCTGGGAACAGAGGGAGGCCAGGTGGCCGAAGCTGGGAGAGGAAAGGGTGTCTGAGGAGGCTGGGGCTGGAGGCTGGGGTCAGGACAAGGAGGGCCTTGTCACTGAAGGGGAGGAGTCTGGACTTGGTCCTGAGGCAATAGGGAGCCATGGAAGGGCTTTGAGCAAGAGAGTACCAAGACTTGATTTGACGTAAGTTCTAAGAAGATCCCTCCTGCTGCTCAGAGGAGAATGGATTCAGGAGATGAAGGGGTCGGAGCGGCAGAACGGAGACCAGAGAGGAGGCTGCTGGAGCCGACCTAGGGAGAGACGACAGTGGCCTGGCATGGGGAAGTGGTGGCAGAGATGGAGAAGTGACGGATTCGAGACATGGTTTGGAGGTAAAATCAGGACTTGGTCATGGTGACCACGAACCAGTTCTGGTTCCCAAATCCCCCCCTGCAGTCCTTCTGACTCAATGGCTTCTCTCCATACCTCTCCAGTTCACAGCCACAAAGATGCCCGGCCGCTCACAGTAGCGAAAAGACGGAGACAAGCCGGCGTCCATCAGTGGGTAGACGGACGAACAAATGCCACCTGTCTGTACTAGGGAACATTAGTCGTAGAAGGGAATGAAGCTACATGTGCTACAACACGGATGAGCCTTGAAAATGTGATGCTGAGGGTCAGAAGCCAGACACAAAAGGCCACATGGTGTGCGATTCCATTTGTATGAAATGTCCAGAACAGGCAAATCCGTAGAGACAGAAGGCAGATGGGTGGTTGCCAGTGGGGTCAGGGGGAAGAGGGAACAGGGTCTCCTTTTGGGGTGATAAAAATGCTTTGGAACTAGAGAGAGGGCACAGTTTCACAACACTGTGAATGTCCTAAATGCCACTGAATTGTTCACTTTAAAATGGTTCATTTTTGTTATGTGAATTTCACCTCAATTTAAAAAATGAATAATAAGGAACCATCACAACAAAGAAGATGCCAGGCTCTTACTCTCTGACTTCCACTTCCTTCACCACGTCAGCCCTCGAGGGGCTCTGACAGCGGGAGTCACGGGATTCCTGGGATTTTTCCTCACATCAAAGGGCAAATGCCCATGAGCCTGGTATTTTCCTTTCCTGGTGAGCATCTACATCTGGGGACATCCCACCTTGCCTTCCCTGCCCTGGGAATTATGCCAGCATCAGTGTCAGCCACTGTATCCAGGGGCTCCGCCAGTGCCACCTGGTAGCTGTCTCTCTCCACATCTTTCTTGTGCATGGTTTCGCTGTCAGGCAGGCTCCGCCCCCATCAGGGCAGGTTTTGCTCCTCCCACTTAACAAGGTCTCAGGTCTGAGCCTCACTGGCTAGGCTTGGGTCACATGTACATGCCTGAACCAATCATCATGGCCAGGGGTGTGGACCACGCTGACTTCCCAGGCAGGGGGAATGGGTAACATGCCTCCCACGAAACCCTGCATATGTGAGTGTGTGTGTGTGTGTGTGTGTGTGTGTCTCCCCAGAAGGGACAACACATCTATTCTCTGTGGTCCACAAGTCCTGTCTCCTCTGAAGAGAGTGAAGCCCAGAGCAGGAGAGCCCTTCCCCAGGGCTGGACTCTGGCATTCATTTCCCTACCCTGTGGGCCAGAGGCTCAAGGACCTTCTCTTTGTGGCCAACCATGTGCTGATGTAAGGCAGACCTGCGCTGTAAGAGTTCATTATATCTGGAATTCAGAGCCTTTGTTACAGATGTGTATTGAAATTGTTTTTCTTAGTTTGGGGCATACCTTTTTCTGGCGGTATCTTTTGAAAAGCAGAAGTTTTAAATCTTGTTGAAGTCCAATTTTTAATTTTTCCTTTCACAGATCATGTTCTTAGAGTCTTGTCTGAGAAATCTTTGCCTCTACTAACGTTGCAAAGATTTTTTTCCTATTTTCCTCTAGAAGTTTTACAGTCTAGCTTTATGGGTAGATCTATAATCCATTTTGAGTTAATTTTTATGCAGGGCAGGAGGTAAGGGTCAAGGTTTATTTGTCCTATATGAATACCCAGTTGTTGCAGCCTAGTTGGATGAAATGACTAATCTGGAATTTTCCCTCCAAATCTTCTTCATTTTTCTCATTACTTAGACCCAAAAGTTTAGAGTCATTCTAGACTCCTTTCCCCTCTCTCCCTCTCCCTCATTCTCCACACTCAGCCCATCAGCAAATTTTACATGTATCTTAAACATATGTCCAGAATTTACCACTTCTGTCCCCCTCCACCGCCTCACTCTGCTCTAAACCGCCACCACCCTCCCTGGTCTCCCAGCCTCCACCCTTGCCCCCTGCAGAACATCCTCCCCCGAGCAGCCAGGAGGGGCCATGCCAGATCTGAGAGAGATCACCGCCCTGCTCTGCTCAGAACCCCCCAGGGCTCCCCATTCTTCTCAGAGTAAAAGCACAGTCTTCCCCGTGGTCCACAAGGCCCCACGTAACGTGGCTTTGCCAATGGTCTCTGACCTCATTTCCTGTTATTCCTCCACTTACTGGGCTCCAGCCCCACTGGTCTCCTCGCTGTTCCTCAAACATGCCCAGAATGGTCCCATTGCGGGGCCTTTGCACATGCTGTTCCCTCTGCCGGGAACACCCTTCCCCCTGATGGCTACAGGCCGCCCTCCCTCATTCCCTCAGGACTCTGCCCTCAAAGGGGCCTTCCCTGACCCCCTTGTCTAAAAGCTGCAGTCCCACCCTGAGTCTTCCTACCCCCTTGCCTTGCCTTATAGCCTTCCTTGCACGAATCATTTCTGGAACTTATTTGTTGTCTCAGTTCCCGGGGAGTGAGTCTGCCTTGCTCAGGTCCAGTGCCCGGCACACTGTAGGCGTCAGTGAGAGGCTGTAGAATGAACAGATGACCCTGGTCTGTCTTGTTCTTCTTGCCCTTGGGCCACGACCGGACAGCGATTGGGATGTGGAGGGTGGTGGGCAGGAGGCCGCAGGAACCGGAAATAAAGAAGGGTGCGAGGGGTTGGAACTGTGTTATTTTGGGCAGGACAAAAACAACAGCAATTCCTATTTACTGAGCCTACTGTCGTGCCACGCGCTTTATAGACTATGATTGTCTATTTGACGGATGAGGTAAACGGAGGCCTAGAGAAGTGAAATGATCTCCCTAAGGTCACGCAGTGATTCGGCGGCTTAGGGCGACTCCAACGCACGTCTGCCCAACTCCAGAACTTTCTTTCTTCACCTGGGGCAAGGGGTAGGATGGCTGGGCCTCCTGTACATTTAGAGCGGTCCTGTATTGAATTGTCAGGACGCTTGAAACGTCCTATGTTAATAAATCACAAATTTTCAGGAGTTAGAGGTATCCTTCAAATTTAACTGGGTGTTAAATTTGGCAAATCTGGCAACCCTAGCCGGAAGGAGCTCGGACTCCAAGCCTAGGACTTCAGCGAGTGGCCCAGGCCCCCAGTGCTTTCTGCAGGCGATCCATGGCCTCTCCTTACCTTTGGAACCACAGCGAGCTTTCAGGGCTGGAATCTTCCTTTCTGGGATAGGACACCGGGGATTCGTGAACCAGGCGCGGTTCCTTTAAGAGTGTTTTTGGGGGCGGGCTCGCGGGGGCGTGGCGAATCCGGAGGCGTGTCGGGTCGGGGCCCACCAATCGGGGGGCGGGAAGGACGCGGGGCCGGGCCCGGCGCGGGCAGGCTGGGAAGGGTTAAAGGGGCGCGCCCGCGGGTCGAGGACAGTCCCGCTGCCCCCGCCTCCTTCCGTCCGAGCCTTAGCCCTCCAGTGGCTGCGCCCGCCCGGCCGCCTGGGAGACAAAGCGCCGCCGCCGCCGCCGCCGCCGCCCGGGTCCCAGGCCATGGCCGGGCCGCCCCCCGGCCCCGCGCCTCCCGCGCCGCCGCCGCCCTAGGCCTGCGCCGCGAGGTAAGGCGGGCCTGGCGGGGGACCTGCGGGCGGACCTCCGAGGGGACGTGGGACCGGGGTCGGGCCGCCGTGGGCCTCGGGGTTCCCGGGCCGCCTGGAGAGTACGCCGCTGCGCGTCTGCCCGTCGGAGATTGCTCGCCAGTGGCAGTTTCCCCAATGCCGGGGCGAACTTGGCCGATGACCCTCCCCAGCCCCTAAAGGGACGTCCGCCGCTGGGGGGACCCTGCGGACCAGCCCTCCGCGGGCACCCCCATTCTGCCGTCGGCCGCCCCCTCTGCGGCTCTGGCTGTCCCTTAAGGAACTCAAGACGCTCCTACGCACGACACGCAAAGGGACAGAGGGCAGCTAGGAGCAGGGCCACACCTGGAGGACCAGCCCCTGCAAGGGGCAAGGGGGCGCCTGTGCCTGGAGCGCTGTTCTGGCGCCCTGTGGTCCCTGCTGGGGGGCGCTGGACAGGCGGCTCTTCAGGCTTCTTGGCACATGTTTTTCAGCCTGTGCCTGCCACACCCTCTCCCCCACGCCCTGGGGGACACTCAGGGCAGCTGGATCCAACTCCAGGACCTGCCGTTCTGACTTCTGTCCTTGAAGTGAGTGCCAAAATGCCATGCCTCAGGTCCCCAGGGACTGGGTTCTTGGGCCAGCTGTGCCCCTAGAGACCTTGGGCTAATTATTTGCCTTTCCAACAGCGCCTTCCCTGAATGCTCACCACCCACCAAGCATTTTGCAAAATGACCCATTCTTCGGGATTAATGGGTTCAGCCCTTCCTAGGAGGGATATCAATGTTCCCATTTTGCAGATGAGGCTGTGAACACCTCAACTGACAGCAGCTATAATATTTGTAATGCCTTTCCCATACGTAGCTTGCCAGCCGTTTTTCCTTGTTTAGTTCGTTGAAACCCCTCTACAACCTGTATAACAGATGAGGAAACTGAGGCTTGGAAAGGCGAAGTGACTTGCCCAAGGTCTTCCACCCTGGACTGGCGGAGGCAGGAACTTGGCCCTGGTAGCAGAGTGGGGCTGGGCTCTCTCCAGTCTCCCGCCTGGCCACGGGCTGTTGAATCATCGCAGCGCCCACAGTGGACTCTGAACTTGCTGGGAAACAGCGTGGGGAGGTGAGCCAGTGACCAGGCCTTCCCTGTAGGCTGCAGCCTGTGCCCCTCTCTAGCCAGGCCAGGGGTGGCAGGGGCTGTGGGCAGAGCAGGCTCCTGTGCTGGCTGGTGACCTTGGACCAGTGAGGCCCCATCTGGGCAGTGGGGGAGGAGGGCTGCTGAACGTGAGGGAAGTTGCTGTTCCTTAGGCCTTGATGGGGTAGAGAGACCCCAAGATCAGTCCCCATTTGGGTTGTTTGCCCAGAGCACGTGTTTCTGGGTGCAGCACCATGCCTTTGGGGAAGTTGTCTAACCTCTCTGTGCCTCAGTTTCCACATGTATGAATTTGGGGGGGGACCAACCCTTTGTCAGGCGGTTGTTGAGAGGTTTAAGAAGATAACTGATTCACTCTGCAGGTATTTGAGCACCTACGACAAGCCAGGGCCTGGGGTTCAGACCAGAAAGCCCCCTGCCCTCCTACCGCAGGCAAACACAACCCAGGCAATTTCAGGCTGCGGTCCAGGAGAGTGACTGGGGGGGTCTCTGGTCCAGCCGAGATGGAAGGATGGGGCGTTGGCCACGTGAGGGTGCAGGAAGGGCATCACAGGCAGAGAGAGCAGCCGGGCAGAGGCCCTGGGGCGGGAATGTGCCTGGGGTCTTCGAGGAACTGACAGGAGGCCAGGGTGGCTGGGGCCGAGTGAGCCAGGAGGAAAGAGACAGGTAGGGAGAGGGAAGTTGGAGGCCATGTAGAGGACTGAATTTGATGTTGAGAGAAGTGGGGAGCCATGGAAGGGTTTAGAGCAGAGGAGGGGTATGACTGGACTTAACAGGCTCGCTCTGTGGGGAGTGGATTCAGTGTGCCCAGGGGAGGCCCATGGTGGAGGCGGCAGAGAGGCTAGTGCAGAGGCCACTGCAGCCAGCCCGGCAGGTCACGGTGAGGGCCCTGAATGGGCGGTGGGGTACACGGAGGCTGAGTATTGGTTTGGGAGAGGCTGGAAGGGCATCAGCTGGACTTGGTG
The DNA here is from genome assembly GCA_963575035.1 of Avahi laniger. Taxonomy (NCBI): domain Eukaryota; kingdom Metazoa; phylum Chordata; class Mammalia; order Primates; family Indriidae; genus Avahi; species Avahi laniger. The sequence continues at coordinate 31,487 of CAUYSK010049388.1, forward strand.
ATCAGATATGGGGGTGACAGGAAAACCAAGGGCCATTTGCTGAGATAGGCACACTGGAAGGGAGCATTTGGGGAGGCCGAGGAGGATGTCAGCAGCTGCCACTGCTGAGCACGTACCGTGTGCCTGGCCCCATGCTCTGTGCCTTCCACGTGGTCACTGTCTCATCATCACAACCCTGACTTAGGCGCTGTTACGATTCTGTTTTACAGATGCAGAAACAGAGGCCCAGAGAGGCTAATAGCTTGCCTGGGATCACCCAGCCGGATACTGCAGAACTGTCATTTGAACCCAGAAAAGAGTAGCCAAGTAGAGCTGGGCAGAGGGCGGGGAGGCCAGCGGCGGCCTGAGAGGTAGGAGGGAAACCGGGTGAGTGGGCGGGAGGCTCCTGTGCGAAATGGGGCCAGAATCCACGTGGGAATTGTTTGGTTGGGCGTGGCAGCGGTGGCAATGCATGAACCCCATTTTGCAGGGAGAGAAACTGAGGCTCGGAGAGGGACAGCCTGTCTGAGAGGCAGAGTGGGGATTAAACACCTTGAGCCTTTTAGGGCTCAGGCTTTGGCCCCACCACTAGGTCAGGACAAGCTGATCTTACCTTCTAAATCACAGCTCATGTGCGTCTTGCAGGAAGCCTCGCTGACAGCCTAGGTGGGCGACACGAGGTGGCAAGGACACTGAGGATTTGGTTGGGAGCAATTGCCCCTTCCACCCTCGGTCAGGTGTGGTCAGCTGCTGCCACGAGAGCCACCAGCCAGACCTCATTCCTCCAGAGCTTGAGTAAGGTACCACCCAGGGAGAGAATGAACATTAATTAAGCACCTACTGCATTCCAGGGACTTGATACACTTCACCTCTTGAGAAATATAGCTACCACCCTATGCAGGGTGAGGCTGTGTAGTGGGAGCACGAGGTGGGACCTCAGAGTGGCCATGGAAAACCCCAAGGGGAGGTGTGGCCAGTCTGGGACCCCATGTGTCGCCTCCTGATAAGTCCTACCTGGCCAGTGTCATCCCCGTCGTGTACTCCTTGGGGGAAGGTGGATGAAATCGTGGCGGCCAGTGCACAGGTGGAGGTAGAGCCCTCTGTGTTAAATGAGTACGGGACGCTCCCTGCCCTTGCTCCCTGTAAGTTGGCCTAGCCCTGGGCCCGAGTCTGTATTCGGATTATTTCATAACAGTCGCTTCCACCTCTCTGACTACCTGCCCCCCCCTCCGCGTTGGCCCCACTGGCCTCCCAGCTGTGCCTCCAGCACAGTGGCAGCTTCCCACCCCTGGGCCTTTGCACCTGCTGTTCCCACTGTCTGGCATGCCCTTCCCCCAGATGTCCCCCTGGCTCCTGCCCTCACCTTCCCCGGACCACCTGCTAAATCAGGTGCTCTCCCTGTCTCTACACCCCTTACTCCCTTCCCTATCTTTTTTTCCCATGGCACGAAGACCTTCTGGCAGACATTTTATCTGTCTGTTAACTGTCTGCCTCTTCATCTCTTGCCACTAGAATGTGGGCACCATGAGGGCAGGGACCCTGTCCCTCTTGCTTATTGCCGTATCTCTAGTCCTAGAAGAGTGCCTGGCACAGGATAGGTGCTCTATAAATATTTCGTGAGTGAAGTAAGTCCCTACAACTCTCTGAAGGAGGTTCTGCTTGTGTCCCCATTTCATGGATGGACAAACCAAGGCTGAGTCACAAACTCAAGGCTGGGACCTGGAAGGATGGCAGAAGGCCAGCTGGTCTCCTTGCCTGGATGATGGAAGCAGCTGCACCTGACATGAGGCCTGGGTCCGAATTTCAGCCCTGCCCAACCTGCTCTGTGGCCTTGGGTGAGTGGCTGACCTCTCTAGACGGGAGTAATGCCAGGCCCTGTCACCTAAGGTTGCTGCAGAATCAAATGAGTTAATATATATAAAACGTCTGGTATGTGGCAGGAATTCTCAATGTTTGGGGGTGCAGGACGCTAGCAGGAGGGGTATGACGCTGGCTTTCGGGGCCAGTGAGAACGGGGTTCGAGTCCTGTGCCTGCTCCTTGGGAGCTGTGTGAGCCTGGGCCGGCTGCTTCACTCTGTGAGCCTCAGTTTCCTCCTCTGTGCAGGGGGGACTGGGAGGCTGGGTGGCCTGGCCGCGGCCGGCGCGGGACTCACCGCTGTCCTGGGGGGCAGGCCCCAGGCCCCGCTGGCCGCCATGAAGCTGAACGAGCGCAGCCTGGCCTTCTACGCCACGTGCGACGCGCCGGTGGACAACGCCGGCTTCCTGCACAAGAAGGGCGGGCGGCACGCGGCCTACCACCGCCGCTGGTTCGTGCTGCGGGGCAACATGCTCTTCTACTTCGAGGAGCCGGCCAGCCGCGAGCCGGTGGGCGTCATCATCCTGGAGGGCTGCACGGTGGAGCTGGTGGAGGCCGCCGAGGAGTTCGCCTTCGCCGTGCGCTTCGCCGGCGCCCGCGCGCGCACCTACGTGCTGGCGGCCGAGAGCCAGGCCGCCATGGAGCGCTGGGTGAAGGCGCTGTCGCGGGCCAGCTTCGACTACCTGCGGCTGGTGGTGCGCGAGCTGGAGCAGCAGCTGGCGGCCGTGCGCGCCGGGGCCTGCCCGCCCCCGCCCCCGCCCCCGCCGCTGCCGCTGCCGCTGCCCCGCCGGCCCAGCGCCCTCCCGCCCAAGGAGAACGGCTGCGCCGTGTGGAGCACCGAGGCCCCCGCGGCCACCTCCACCGCCGCCCGGCCCGGCCCAGAGCCCCCGCCGCCGCCACCGCGCCGCCGGGCCTCGGCGCCCCACGGGCCCCTGGACGCGGCGCCCTTTGCCCAGCTGCACGAGTGGTACGGCCGGGAGATCCGCGCTCTGCGCGCCCACTGGCTCAGCAGCCGGGCCCAGCCCTGACGGGGTGACGGCCTGTCCCGAGCTGGTCCCAAGGCCACCGAGGCTCCTGCTCTACAGGGACGCAGGCCCTGGGCCCTGCTCTGGCAGGTCCAGCCCTGAAGAGACTGGGGGGCTGGGTTAGGGACACTGTGGCCAAGGCCAGCCCTGCAGGCCCTGAGCGCCTGGTCTCGGGACTCAAGTGCTGAGAAGGTGCTGGATTCTGAGGGGCCGTTAGGACCCTGTGACTCAGAAGGCCCAGCCTTGAGGAGACCGTCGTGCCTGACGGTAGCAGAATCCAGGCCTTGCATGAGCCTCTGGAAGCTTGAGGTTTCCAGAGAACTCGAGCCCTGGGCCGGGCCTGAGCTGCCCAGCAGGGGCCTCTTGCTGGCAACAGGCCTCGCTGGGCCCGCAGCTCAGATGGTCCCTCGGACCCAACGGCAGTCCACGCCTGAAAAGCAAACGCCTGGTCAGCGCCGGCCCTCGACGTGGCCAGAGGGGCTGGGCCGCGGCACACCACACCTGGGCCTTGCCCCAGGCCAGCCTGCCCCCTTCCAGAAGCAGCAGGCACGGAAGGGAGCTCAGCGCTGCCAATGGGGAAGCAGGTGCAGGTTTTCACGTGTGACCGGTGGGGCGAGATGGCCTGGGCCCCATGCCAGGCGTTGAGGTGGTGCCCTTACCTGGCTCTCCTGACACTTCTCGACTGTCTCCTTCGGCCTCGTTCCCCCCGGGAGCCAGCTCTTCTCTCCCGGGCCTGGGGCGGGGCCCTTGGGAGCTGCCTGACCTCCTGTCCTGGTCTGGGCAGCGTGGCCCGAGCTGACTTTCAGCAGGTCCGTCCAGGGAGGGGAGGCCACAGCTGACGCACTGCCTGGGAAGGGCCCAGGTGCCGACCCAGTGGCAGAGAAAAGCAGCTGCAGAGTTGGCACCCTCCCTCCAGCTCCAGGCAGCACCCCCTTCTGAGCTCAGCTCGGGGGGATCCGGCCTCCCCGGGCCCGAGGCTGACAGCCGGACTGCCCTTCTCACCGCAGTGCCACTGCTCGTCCAGGAAGAACCCAGGGCTCCGGCCCTAAGCCTGGGTCATGTTTACAGTCCTCAGTGCCCTGCATGGGGTGCCCTGAGGACACCTCCACCCCACCTTTATTTCCCTGGACACTGCCTCTTGGTGACAGACTCAGCCCGCAGCCCCTTCTGTCTCTGGGGACTCTGGGGTTTGGGGAACATGGCGGGGCAGGGGGCGACGTGTCCGCAATCACGGCCTGTCCTGCTCGCTGCTGGCTCAGTGGGCTGGGGCTTCAGCTTGAATTTTATTTTTAAATAGCTAGGGTTTATTTTTTTCTGGCAACAAAGCTCGGTGTTTTCACTCCTTTTGTTTCCTGTTGGCTGGTGGGAAGGGATGGGGGCCCCGGCTCTGGGACTGGCTGGGGGGACGGTGGGCACTGCCTCCAGGGAGAGGGGCAGCCTCGGCTGGAGAAGCACAGGCAGAGATGCCACGGTGTCTCCAGAGAGGATCTCACCTGGATCTCCCTCTGGCAGGTACCTCTGGGGTCTTGGTACGGTCCCCTTCCCCAGCTTCCAGAATCTTGAGTGGTGAGAGTTGGGGGGGTGGCTCCTGTCCACGGGCTCCGGAGGAGTGTTAGGAGCTGCCCAGAGCCCCAGTCCTAGTGCAGGTTTACAAACTCTCGAGGTACAGTGGCCCTGGTCTCCTGGGCGACAGTAGTGGGGGATGTCCCCTACCAAAGCACAAGATGAGGTCAGGCTGCCTCCAGGCTTGGGTGGGGGGAGAGTGGTCAGGTGGCCTGGGAGGGGGATGCAAGAGTTAAAATAAACAAAAGTGTGTCAAGTGCTGGCTGGTTGTGTCATTTTTCCCCCATCAAAATCCACGATCGGGCCGGGCGCGGTGGCTCACGCCTGTAATCCTAGCACTCTGGGAGGCCGAGGCGGCGGATCGTTCTGAGCTCAGGAGTTCGAGACCAGCCTGAGCAAGAGCGAGACCCCATCTCTACCAAAAAATAGAAAGAAATTAATTGGACAGCTAAAAATATATCTAGAAAAAAATTAAACGACCCTATCAAAAAGTGGGCAAAGTACATGAACAGAAACTTTTCAAAAGAAGACAGAATAATGGCCAAAAAACATATGAAAAAATGCTCAACATCTCTAATCATCAAGGAAATGCAAATTAAAACCACGAGATATCACTTATCTCCAGTGAGACTGGCCTTTATCAAAAAGTCCCAAAACAATAAATGTTGGCGTGGATGCAGAGAGATAGGAACATTCATGCACTGTTGGTGGGACTGCAAACTAGTGCAACCTCTGTGGAAAGCAATATGGAGATACCTTAAAGAGATACACATAGACCTTCCATTTGATCCAGCAATCCCATTACTGGGCATCTACCCAAAAGAACAAATGACACTCTATAAAAAAGACACCTGCACCCGAATGGTTATAGCAGCACAATTCACAATTGCAAAGATGTGGAAACAATCCAAGTGTCCATCAATACATGAGTGGATTAATACAATGTGGTATATGTATACCATGGAGTAC
>CAUYSK010049390.1:0-33650 GCA_963575035.1 Avahi laniger
AAGCGTCCTGAGGCAACTCAAATCAGCAGTTTTAAAGTCACAAAATATATATCCTTGTTCATTGTTTTCTTATACAAGAAGATTTTGTCATTTCCAACGTCTTAATTTCCTAAAAAGATGCCATAAACATGTTCAATCAGCAGCCAATTGAGAGAGCTGATTCACCGGGCAGGAGAGCAGATGTAGCTGACTTCCCATTTGGAAGCAGCAGGCTGTTTTTATTAAAATGATGTTCCTTAGCCTCAATGTTACAGAAGTGTGCCAGGGGTACAGTGGTCATGGCTTTGATGTCACCCTGCTTGGTCCTGTTTCCTGATCACACATTACCCTTAACCTCCATAAGCTATGTGCATTACACAAGCCCTGCTGACAAAGGAAACGGAGTCAGGGAGATTCTAGCTGGCTCAGCACAAAACCACCCACACGACTGCAAAAAACGTCACGTGAAATGTATACATATCACACCAATTATATTCTGTAACATCTTCCTTGCATAGGAAGGACAGCAGTGCTAATACTTAAGATTTTCCATAATTAATAGACAAACTCCTGTGAGTTTGTCGCTTTTAGGAGAGGGGAGCATAGACTTTTAAATTTAAGCTGAGCATTGATGGTATTTAGTGGATAGAATTATGAAAGAAAAAAAATTCTAGAGACTTGCTCTGTTACTTAAAAAAAAAAAAAAAAACGGCCACCTTAATACTATGCCAGATTATAAGAGTCAGCAAATGTTAGCTCCATGCCATAGAAAACCATCCTGGGAAAATGTCATTTCTCTACAACAACACAGAGAAGGGAAGAATCTGTAGAATTGCGTGGAGAGAATAGCTTAGAATTGATATTCTGCATTCTGTTCCATAGCAATGCTCATAATTCCAAATAGGCTATTTAGCTGAAAAAAGTATATGTATATACCCACACATATATATAAATCTCATAAATTATATACATAATTTCTATATAAATATATTACATATGTAATGGGAAGTAACAATACTACAAATTAAAAATATCAATACTTCATTCATTTAGGATGTGTAATACTCTAAAAATAATTATTATAACAATTATGAAATCAATGGTAGTAGTGGCTAAGTTTTTGAAGGGCTTTTACATCATGCATTATGTAACAAGTTTCTTCCATTAACTCATTTAAGCTTCCTAACTGCTACATAGAAATAGTTATTTCTCCAATTATACAACTGAGAAAAATCAAGGCCCAGAAAAACTTAGCACTTTTCTCAAAACTCACAACTAGTAACTGTGTCACCAGCACTGTAAACCCAGGATTTTCCACCTCCAGAGCTTTGTTTTTCAGCTACTACACTAAAGTAAATATGGAAAATGTTCAAGAAATTTAAAGATTAAATTATCTTAAGAAATTTATAAAATTATAAATATATCCATGCATTTATGCAATATGGACGTCCACTTTTTCATTTTTTCATTCCGATAATTGAATATTTAGAACAGAATTTTCCACAATTTGCTCCATTATATAACAACTATGTATGATATTAATAAATATTACAGGAAAACCTGCAACATAGTCAAATGAGTCTGGGTTAGACAAATTTAAGTGATTTATCTTATCGCAGGATTCATTTTTCAGATCAAAACATACATTTCGATTCTCCAAGAAGAGGAATGAAATAACAACTGTTTACCACTTTTTATTGTCTACTCATGATGTTTCACGCCCATGAATTACTTTATTTAATTCTAACAGGCTTATGAGTTCAGTTTATTACCATCATTTAAAAGATGAGGAAGCTGATGCTTATCAATGTGAAATAAATTGTCCAAGGTCACAAAACTGGAATGCATCTGAAGTCTTTCTGGCTTCAGACCCTAGCTATCTTACATACTATGATACGATATATTGCTGTCTTTTCTACTGAGAACTATTTTACCATATTTTTGTCTAGAATACCCTTGGAATCACCAATTACGTAGTTAAAACATACCCTTGCAACTTCTAACACACTCTGTATAATTTTTGTCAATATCTACTTCCCCTCCCACTGGTTTGTGAGTTCCTTGGAGACAGGATTCATCATATTTGTATTCTTAGTTCCTAAGGAGCAGTGCGTGATACCTAATAGGTATTCAACCAATATTTGCTGCATGAATTAATATTGTTTGTATATTGGCCTTACTCTTCTTGAATTGCCTAATCTATTTAGACAACATCATTGCTAATCCTCTGACTCAACCCCTACTCTTAGAAGTGCAAAAGAAGGTAAAAGTAAAAGGAAATCACAGCTTTATCATATCCAGAATCCTAAGAATGTATTTGACAGACTACAATCATTAGATAACACGTAAACAGGGACTACAGAATCGAGGCTATGCATTGTTATTCCCCCCCAATAAATATTATTTCAAAATTATGCTTATGGTCAAAACAGATAAATCAATGTATACTGCAAAAAAAAAAAAAAATGGGAGAAAGTGAGAGGCCATGTTTAACATGGGATTAGGTATGACAAGTTGGAATTCTACCTTTTCAATTTTACCTGCTTGGCAAGAGTTCAGTGTGGAGCTTCACTTTCCTTATGTCCTAATGGTTCTATCATGTTTCTTGCAGAATTTTGCAAAAGTTAAATGAGATAAAATACCCAGCATAGCGTCTAGAACATAAGAGTCACCAAATAAATAGTAACAACTATGGTTACTCCAGCTTACTTTAAATTAATTCAGATTGTTGATTTTTGAAGAACTAATTTACTTGTAAGGGAATTGGATCCATGTAAATAGGCCTAGTCATAATCCACTACACTGAGTTTACTTCTGAACCTTCCCATTACTAAGAGCTTCGTTTCTTATTTTTAAAACCTGCTGATGTTAGGAAAAAAGTGGGTGCATTTTGAGACAGTACTATGGTATACTGACCATTCATCAGGACACCCACTAACTTCTCTAACTATCCGAAAATTGACTTCAGAAGTATCCTTCATCTAGATATAAATTTAAGCATGTTGAGATGTATTAGATTGTCATATATGTGGGACAAAAGAGACTAGCAATTCTGCATAAACCAGATAAATGCTGGAATAAATCTGCTGCTTTTTCTAATAGAGCATAGGCCTTCCTGACATGTCATTGCTAAACGTTCTACTTTACAAGATTGAAATTGTCCAAAGTCACTCACTATTTTAAACAGGATCAATACTAAAAGGGATTTACTACTCAGCCCTGTGCATAAATCTACTGTGATTAAAGCTGGCTGAGAATATAATACTAACACACTAGAAATGTTCCCTTTGTTATTCAGAGGAAGTACTGAAACACATTCATTTCAAGGTTGGTATAGAAAGCAATTTGTTTTTTTCATCATAATTATCAATGTTATTCACTCATTCATTTATTCACTGATTCATTTCTCAAATACATATTGAGTGTTCGCTATGTACATGGCACTTTGGGAGCTATAAGTTTAGTTTGCACATGGATCCTTCCCTTGAGGAGCTTATAGTCTATCAAAGAAAGGCATATATGAACATAAATTAATTTAAGTGTTGAAACTTAGGTGTAATAAGGACATTAAGATAGAATTTTAGAGAGAACTTACATTTGGCTTAGAAATCACAACAGGCATTATATAAGCGTTGTACATTTGAATGGGGTCTTGCAAAAGTTGGATATAGAGAGGTGAAGTAAATATTGCATATTTTAATTTTTTTTATAATAGATTGTAAGTTTTTACAATAGAATAGTGATAATAAGAGAGTCACCAAATATGGGCATTAAATCATCTTTAACTAGACTTGTCTAACAAAATATAATTTGAATGTCTCATACAAGATTGGTATGTATTTCCCAAACATCTCAATCACTTTCTAGCTTAAGTATTTTGAGAGATGAGTTGATCCTCTGGTCTACAGGGAAACATTTTATTTATCTTCTGTCAAAGAGTAGCCTGCATACTCAGGAAATTACAGCATTGTAGTTGTTTCATTTTTTAATTTATCTCTCCTGCTTATTTAATGTGGGTGAATATTAAAATTCTAACAACTTCCATGTGACATCTGGTTAGAGTTTATAAACACAATTATTTGAAAGAGTATAATCAATATTTGTGTATTTAGAAATAAGTATATAAATAATCCATAGATTCGGGAAATGGTATTTAATGCATTTTTTCCCACTAGTAAATAGTGCCTATGATTAAAACTATAAGAATTACTTTTACTTTGGAAATTTTAACACTTGCTTTCGTTCTGCAAAACTTTAATTTTGTAGGATATTAAGAGGTTTTATTGCCCTCCTCCAAAGACCATATGGTCAAAAAAGTTTGCATTAAAACAAAATTAACTGAGCTTCTTTATTGCAGGGATTAGCTTCAGAGTCTTTATATATATATATATATATATACACACACATACACACATATAATATATATACATATTATATATACATATATAAAATATATATGTACATATTATATATTTATATATTATATAATATATATTATATATGTATATATTATATATATTTTTATATGCATAAGATATATATATATTAAAGTACAGCATGAATTCCTAACATGGTACCTAGAATACAGTATCTCACAAACTACATAATAACAAAACACTTTTTAAAAAAATCTTAGTGGATCATTATTTCCCCATACTTGATTCTAAGACCTGAAATAGATTATTAAACTAAAGATGAAATTTAATGTATATTAGAAAGATCAATTTGTGCATTTAGTTCAATTAAAAACAAGCATACATTGAATGCCTGGGAAGAAGGCATTGTGCTTATTGCTAGAGAGACAACACAGCATGGTGTTTAAGAACATGAAGTGTTGGAGTCAGACTGTTTGTGTGGGTTTCTACTCCAGTCACTTATAACCAAGTTACTTAATCTCTCTGTGCCTTAGCGTTTCCTCATTAATAATGAAGAGGAGAATATGAAAATGGAATCTACCCTACAAAGTTGTTATGAGGACTAAATAAGCAAATAAACATGAAATTTCTAAAATAGCTCCAGCCATGTAGCATTATATATCTATTATCTAATTTAATAATCATCATAATAAGTATAAAATAATAATTTTAAAACAGTATCTTTGGCTTCTTATAAGCTGAAAATTGATTAATCATTCCTATGCAAGGTCGGCATCATGGTTTAATTGTTCGACATCTGTGTTTCTTTGAGTGAGGTACTTAAATTCTCTATGCCTTAGTTTCCTGATCTGTTATTGTGTGGAAGGAAGAGACAGGGTAGATAATGACTACATTATGTTGGCTTCGCTTCCTCCACCGTTCCCACTACCTCCCTCTAAAACGAAGCAAAGGTCTCAACGAAACTGGAACTTTGGTCCTCCTTGTTAGACTTCAGTGGAATTTATGGCAACCTTGTCAAATCAGACAAATATGTGGTTATTTCACACGCAGACTCAGAATCAAGATCATATGGTTTCACATTAGAATGACACATATTTTGAAACCTTTTCTCATGTTTTTAATAGGAAAAATTAAGCCCAGTAAAAAAAATTGTTGACGGCCAGACCATTCTTTTTTCTGTAATAACAGCTTCATTGAGTTACAATTGTCATAAAATTTTTCCTTTTAAAGTATACGAATCAAGGACTTTAAGTATACTCACATTGTTGTGTAAGCATCAACACTATCTTATTTAGGACATTTTCATCATTCCAAAAGAAACTCTATACCCATTAGCAGTCACGCATCATTTCGCTGTACCCCGGTCCCTGGTACCTAACACTCTACTTTCAGTCTCTATGGATTTCATTATTCTAGAAATATCATGTAAATAAAATCATACAATATATGGTCTTTTGTGACTGGCTTCTTCCAGGTAACACAATATTTTCAAGGTTCAACCATGTTGTAGCATGTATCGATATTTCATTCCTTTTTATTGTCAAATAATATTGCATTATATGGATAGACTGCATTGTGTTTATCCACTCATCAGCTGATGGGCATTTGGGTTGTTGCCACTTTTTGGCTACTATAAATAATTCTGCTATGAACATATGTATACATGTGTTTGTGTTAGTATGTGTTTTTAGTTCTCTTGGATATATGCCCAAGAGTAGAATTGCTGGGTCATATAGTAATTCTGTATCTAATATTTTGAGGAACTGTCAAATTATCTTCCAACATGCCTGCAACATTTTACATTACCACTAGCAATCAATGAAGGTTTTAATTTTTCCAAATTCTCTCCGCTTACAATAGTCTATTTTTTTATTTTAGTCATTCTAGTGGGGTGAAGTGGTCTTTTTTGTGGTTTCAGATCATTTTATAGGACTAAACATATAAATGGAATGTTTTTGGGGGGAGGGATATCATAAAATAATGTAACTATAACCTAGAATGATAAAACAAAAGAATTAATCATCTTGTCAATCATTAGCTATGAACATATTGCTCTTTGGCTACATGATCAATAACACATTCAGTTCCACGAAGACAAATATGTACAACAGAGAACTACAGAAAGCTCTGAAATGGTGCCACTTTATTTTTAAAAATCTAGAAAAACTATAGGTGTGTCTGGGTAAAATTAAGCTTTTCAATACACTTGAAAATATGAATGTTTTAACAGAATTATAATTTTACATTGGAAATAGCTTCAAAGGCAAATAGTTACTTCAAATATTTCTCCAAACATATTTCACACTTTTACAGTTAGAATGTTTGAGTTTTTAAAAGAAAAAAGTGTTTGTATTTAGCCCAGCTTTAAGTTACTACTTCCTAACTAAAATTTCGTATTTTTTTGCATGCTAGAAATATATATTTTTTCTTAGGCATTTTGTATAATGTTCAGAATTTTATTTATCCATATTTGTTTCCTATGGTGGCTGTAACAAATTACTACAAACTTTGTGGCTTAGAAAAACACATTTATTTTCTTATCTGGAACCCAGAATCTGAAGTCAGTTTTCCTAGGTTGAAATCGAGGTGTCAGTAGGGCCACATTCCCTCCAGAGACTGTGCAGGAGAATCTAATCCTTGCCTGTTCTAGCATGCAGTGGCTGCCAGCATTCCTTGGCTTGTGGCCACATCACTCCAATCTCTGCCCTGTGGCTCCATATAACTCTCTACATGGCTATAGGTTCAGATATATTATAAATACATTATATGTATAGAAATATAGATGTAGATTAAAAATACAAATGTCATTTTTTAAACTAAAGTAGTAATGATAAAATCATTTCATGTTTCTGTGATCTGGTTTTCTTAGTCTCAACAAACCTTCTACTGCATGTACTATAAATGTCTATGGAAATTATTATACACCTCTGTGGAAAAGTGAGACAAACTATAGTGATTAAATAATTTCAAGAAACATTTATCGCATATTTACGCTTTGTCAGGTATTGGAGTCAGTGCTGAGGACTGAAGCTCACTAGTGAACTAGTGCCCAGTGGAGAGACAGGAAACGGGTAGGTAGAATACGAGGTCACAAACATTACAAGAAACACCTGGGTAGAGCTGAAAGATGATCAGAAGTTTTAACACCCGGGACCCAGCTTAACATATTATAGACATGCAATAAATATTCAAATGAATAAATGGACAATTCACGCTTCACAGACAGATTCTTGAAGATTTATCTAGAAGGAGTATGATTTTACCTCCCTGATAAAGTAAAAGCATATTGCTAGGAAAAGGAAAAACACTAGAAAGTCAACACTAGCTTGTTAATTCAGATAGATGAAAGAAGTAGACATCATATTTTTGTCAGTTATACGGTTTGATGTAATTAGACCACTGTAAGACCCCTAAAAATTATTCAGAGCCCACAAGAACTTTTATCTTTCTGGGTTATAGCTACCTATACTTACTTTATTAGAAATTAAAACTAAGACCTTTAAAGAACATTTAGTCATTTATTTTAAAAAGAAAATATAATAAAAGCAGTGCATGTTAACAGAAACGTATTTTGACTTAAAAAAAAAAAAGTACTATATTTTCCAGAACAAAATAAGGCAGTGAAAAGAGTGGTATTGTTTTGGCAAATCTCTCTTACGTATAACTTAAGATAGTTTAATTTTCATATTTCCTTCTGTATTCATTTAGCTGTGATTTTTTGATTGAAGTAGGTAAAGAAAATCTAGCCTCTTCCAGGTTGAATAGAAAAGGAAATTAATAGAAATTGGAAAATAATATTTCAGATAATTGTGAAATCTTTGATAGTTGTGAGGCTAGTGGCTAGTTTAGCTTGCAAATTAAACAATTATTAATACAAAAGTGCTTTTCCTCCAGACAAACCTGTACTTGGCTATCAGTAGAGGAGCTTTGTTGTGTTCTTCCCACTTCATATGAAGAATATTATAAAGAAGCATACTTAAGGGTGAGATTTAATAAAACTAATAATTTGCAATACTTCAAAGGACATTATTTAAGAGAACTAGCTGTTGTTTTTCCTTGCAAGTATGTGGCAGTGAAGAATACAATAACTGTTAATACAACTCGGTGCCATTAAAATGATCTCAAAGGTCCTCTGAGATTACTTCGAGAACTGCTGAATTAATTCATAAGTGATTAATTTAAATATTAAGTTATTGACATCAATATCATTTAAAAGAACATTGAAACATTTATTTTATGTGAAAAACACCTTGGTGGCTACTCTTCAGTCAAGAAAACAGACTTGATTTCTCATTCCCAAGAATCTATGTTACCAATGTAAGCTCTTGCTCATAGAAGATCCCACAGATACTCACAAACCCTTCCAGGCAATGGGCAATATTCCCCATGTATAATACTAATGGCTCAATAAGTACTTGGTGAATGCATGAAAATATAAAATTAACAAAAATGTCAATTAGAGCTGAGAAATGAGATGCTAGAGAAGGCAGCTAACAAAATGTGAAATGCTGACTAAAAAATCTAGAAACAGGAAGAGAAAACAACATTCAAGAAATGGTCAAAAGAACTTTAGAAGTATAGTTGGTAGTTACTAACTATAACTTTGGAGGATATATTTTATTATTAATACAACAGAAGAATTCTTATTATTGCTCTGAATATCTTGTCAAAAATTAATATTTTTATTCAAAATGTTTGAATTTGAAGGAAATGTAAAGATTAGCATTCAATGAATAGAAAAACTCATTTCTGAGGATTCAAGATAACTGAAACATAAGTTGGTATTTCTCACTTTAGTCATTCCTGCATAACTCTGTAAGGAATTCCTTTGAAATCTGAATGTTTAGTTGTCAGTGCTATTTTACTGATCCGGGGATGTTTTGAGAAAGAAAAGATCCTCAGAGGTTAGTGTTTTGTTGTTCTAGAGTCAAATATATACAGCACAGAATTGTTGAACATGTGCAGGAGAAGGAAATTAGACTATTTCTGCACTCTTTATTACAGAGTTATTTTAGTACTTTGAAATGAATCATAATTGCTTATCAAAATGTAAAATATAAAAACATGTTTAAAACCTATTAAAAATGTTTTCTGATAACATCCCATTTTAAAATACCATGTCTTTTCTCTAATCAATGTCATTAAAATTGTTAAAAGCTCATATTAGATTAATAATCTGAGAGTTGATATAGAGAAAGGCCAATAAAGTCACCATACTACTAAAAGTTAATATTAGAGACCATACTGAATTTCATAACTCCTGAGACCGAGACCCAAGTGCAAATTATTAACACATTTGACAGCCATATTAGAAAAAAAATTTTCCCTGGGGCTACAGTGTTTTATTGAAACAAAATCATCCTTTCTAATTTGTTATTTTTTATTGTTTTCTGTGCGTGAGTTATATGCAACCAATCCACATTTTTAGAATAAATTGTCAATATTAATTGTAACAATAAGAACATCAACAAGATTTTCATCAATCAACTGCAGAGTTTTGCAGTTTAACTCAGGCTCAAAACTAGCCTGAGTTAAATACAATTCATGTGGCAGTCAACGTGTTATACAACAAAGAGTGTGTCTCATTGGTTTAGAGCTCAATGGTCTCTTATGTTATCTTAATTTACTTTCTCTGAGTTATTATTAGATTTTTATATTTCATCCCTCAATTTCTACAAGAAAAAAAAATGTCCATAATGGTAGATATAATTAAAATTCAAACATTACACAGACTAAATGTTAAGCATTATTAACGTTTATATTATCAATATAAACCATGCTGAGATTTTCAAATTAATGTCCTGACAATAGCTCAAATACCAAAAATATTAAATTAGTATCTTCTAGTAAAGAAGCTTATTTTTTATAATGATTCAATGTTATTAAGCCAATTCTATGAACAGGTTCAATTTCGGATGATTACAAAGGTAGGAAGTATGAGTCTAAAAACAATATTTTTTCATGGGAGAAGGGTGCTTCAAATACTATATTAATAGAATGGAAAATAGAAAATTAGGATTGATTCCAAAATTTGCTACATGAACATTTTCTATATTATTTCACATTTGTACATAGCTTCTTCCAGTGAAATTTAATTGAATATTTCCATAAATCTTTCTTAAAAAAATTTTTACCATTATAAATCTTCATCTCATGTACTGCAAAGATGACATATTTCTTTCTTTCTCATGTGATGTAGATTGTATCTTTTGTTATGTTAAGAATTATCAGGATCAGATATTCCAAAAATTAAGAATAAATTCCAGATCAACATTAAAATTTAACCTCTCAAATACCCTTGTGGAAAACAGGCTCAAACACTCTTTTTTGGAGGACATCGAAGATAGGCTTAGTTGTATTTTAACCATGGCGGTTTTGAAGAGTGTCTCATCAGCAAAATCTGTTTCAAAAGCCTCCTACACAATTTTCTGTAAATGGCAATTTGAAGATTATCAGTAAGAACACTCAAGGTGACTTTCCCTGAAGAGCTTCTTGGAATATGAGACGAGGCATGGGAATCTCAGCAAGAGTGTTTTAGTCTGAAATATTTAATTCCTTTAAGCACATTAGAAACAATAGATATAAACATTCATTGTTGCTATCATCTTTTCACTCCTCTTTTCCTGTGACTAACATGCCAAGTCATGCCCTATTCTCTGACTCTCCGGTCTGTTTGTGAGATAATATATGGTCACATATACATGTGTTCTGTAGCCAGAAAAAACCCTGTAATAACAAATTTTAAGAGCAGTTTAAAGTACCATAATCTTAAATATTAAGATCTTAAAATTAAAAATGTGGCTTCAATTTGATTCTAAAATACTAGCGTTGATGATGATGATGATGATAGCTGACACCTACTGGGAACTTAAAATGTACCAAGAACTCTGATGTTTTTACACAAATTTCCTTATCTAATCCCTGATGTAGACAATGACAGAAGTAAAATGATAACCTCGCTAATAGAAAAATAAACCTGAGGTTTAGAGTTTAAACTACATGAGCAAATTCTCACTACTAACAACATAGTCTAACGCCTAAGAATTTATGCTAAACAAGCACATCATACGATGGGTCAGTATGAATTCAGTGATCCGGTCTATAATGAAGTGACAACGATAAGAGTATTTTACAAAAACAGTAATTCAATTGCCTATACCATGGTGTTAAACATATTACAGTAATCTTCTATAATGAATACAGTTATAAATTGGGATTTATTAGTTAAGCACAAAATATTTATTTTGTATCAGGCATGGTTACTTGCTGAGAATACATTGCTGGTTGTGTTTACGGAATCTGCTAACTAGAGAAGTCCTCAGTGTGGTGTAAACTGTGATCTAAAAGAATTTAAAAACGGGTATCTGCAGATTAGCGGAAGAGGCAAGTTTAAATATTCTCCAGTTTGCTACCTTCCTAGAGTTATGTGCATTTGCATGTTGGCTATTATTGATCACAAACTGCCAAAGTTTCAGTGAATTCACTGGGATTGTAGGGCCGATTCTTCAATTTATATATCATGAGGCTTGGCTTATGGTTCACTCTGCAGCTACCTGTCTTTAGGCCATTTCCCTGATAATGTTTACCTACAACGAATGAAATTGAAATTCAATCAACAACATTGTCTTCTTTTTTGACTGTTCCCATGAAACACCGATGAAAAAGAGAATTAAAGAATATTGTTTAAAAGAGTTCGAGAATTTTTCACATTTTGGTACATTGTACTTATCTACGTTATCCTTGTTACTCTTGCCAGCATTGAGAAAGTATTGAATAAAGAGAAGGGAGGGAGATTCCCTATTGAAGATAAATGATAGTCTTCCCAATTCTGTGATACTGAAGAAATCACCAAATGAAGATTAGGATCTAATTTCTAGTGGTATAAACTATTCTTTCAAAAAAAAAGAAGAGCTCAGAAGAATGTCAACTCGTATAACCTGTCAGATCTTGTGTCACCAGAAAAAGACTGTGTATTGCGCTCATTCAAGAAAATTCTGTTCATGGGAAACAGAATGCTATGAACAGGTGTTTCGTGCATACTAAGAAGGCTGAGAAACACACTAACACACATTTGCTTAAAATATTAAATTTATAGTTATGATATGAAAGGTGAAAACAAAAATGCCAAATGAGACACAAGTATCAGGGTGTCTTTGATTTTTGCTGATGGTGTCACACTGGCGTGAGTAGCAGTTAGCACTGTGCAGGTGATAAACATAGTTTATACACTTCCCTATATTTAACTTGCAATTTCTTCTGCAATAGCTGTAATTTTGAGTACATCGAGTGCCGTTCAAGTGACAAGAGGATTGTGAGTAGAAGCCTGCACTTTTCTAAAATGATGCTAGATTTTTTTTTAACCTTTAAAGTTTTCAAGTGTTTAGGAGCGCATAGTGTTTATAAACCTATGAAATAAGTTAAATGCTTTAATTGCTCCTGAAACCACTTCTTGTCTGAAGCAACCCCCAAGTCTGTTACAGGTATTCATCCTACCACAGTTTTCTCAGCAACAATATAAAACCATGTCTTGAGGATCAGAATATGACACCCTTTCGGAAAAAAAAGAGTCTGAAGCCAGTAAAGTTTAAATTTTTTTCCAACAAAACATTATAGAAACATTTAGGAGCAAAAAAGAAAATCTCTCATTAATCTTTGAAGAATCTTTTAAAGGAAAGGAAGCATTCCCTTCAGATTTCTAAGGCAACAACTCACATGTCAAAGTAGATATTCCTTTGCTTTCAGGAGAAATTTGACATTTATGTGAATATTCCCTATTCCATTTCCAACATATAAAAATTGCTATTTGTATAGTTAATTCTACTAAAAGTTAATATTATTCAGTAAAATTGCAGCTAATGTGCACTCAGCTCCTAGAAGGCATTCCTCTCTCTCTAATACCCTACAATCAATCTACCAAGTGTTATCTATTCTACTTCCAAATCATGTCTCTTATCTACCTATTTTTCATCATTTCCAATGTTACTCCTGCCACACAGTTTAAGCCATCATCATCCCTAAATACTTGGATAACTTCGTTGTCATCTTTTCACTCTTGCCCTGCTCTTACCCTCATTATATATTAATAAGATGGATGATTTAATAAATAAAATTTTATTATACACACCTGTGTAAAGTCTTTATTTATTTATTTATTTTTTTATCGTTAGAAGAAGTGCAAACATTTTCTACAACATACAGATCCCTGCTTGGTGTAGCTCTAGATTTTCTTACAGAACTCCTATCATGTCATAGTCTTCTAACTTTTTATATTTCAAAGTAATGGCCTTCTGAAATGTCTTAGAACAAATAATCTACCCCAAATTAAGGTATTTGCCCACATTGCTCAAGAACTTTATCTGTCAGTATAATATAACTTCTCATCTTTTATGTATGAGCTTAACTAGTAATTTCCAAGAAATGTTGTTCCTGAATAATTTTATATTATGATGTAAAATAATCTGATTTAAAGTAATATCTCCTTAGTATTTAAAATTTTATTTGTTTATGTCTGATTCCCTTCCTAGAATAAACATATCCACAAAAGCAATGACCATATCTGCTTTCCTCTGTTGTAAAATGGTGCCTAGCACAGTGTTTAGCACACAACAGGCACTCAATAAATATTTACTGAATAAATAAAGCAGTGAATGAACTAACTCATAGTCTTCAAGTACTATGTTTTGTTCTGTTTCTTTACAAACAGGAAAAATGATTAGAATAAACATAACACAGAACATTCATGGGAAAAACAACTTATTTCTACTAATAATTACTTTAAATGTAAAGGAAGGATATAGCAGAGGATGTAAACAGATGGAAAATGATATCATGCTCAAGGATTGACAGAATCAATATTGTTAAAAGGTCTATACTACAAAAAGTGATCTACAGATGTAATGCAATCCCTATTAAAATATCAACAACATTTTCCACAGATCGAGAAAAAATAATTCTACACTTCATATGGAACCAGAGAAGACCCAGTATAGCAAAAGCAATCTTATGCAAAAAGAACCAACTGGGAGACATCAATTTACCAGACGTCAAGCTATACTGCAAGGCTATAGCAACCCAAACGGCATGGTACTGGCAAAAGAATAGAGACAAGGACCAATGGAAAAGGACTGAGAACCCAAATATAAAGGCATCCTCACATATCCATCTGATTTTTTACAAAGCAGACAAAAACATACACTGGGGAAAAGAACCCCTATTCAATATACGGTGCTGGGAAAATTGGATAGCCACATGTAGAAGACTGAAACAGGATCCACACCTTTCAGCCCTCACAAAAATCAATTCACAGTAGATAATGGACTTAAACCTAGATCATGAAACAACAAGAATTCTAGAAGAAAGTGTTGAAAAATATCTTACGGACATCAGCCTAAGCAGAGAATTTATGATGCCAACTCCAAAAGCAATCACATATTTGCCCATATGATACATACTTACTTCATAGATGAGGGGTCTTTGGGGAAATTTATTGTCAGCTCTTCTATGAAAGACTCCTCTAGGCTATTTAATTCTCTGTAATTAAAAAAATTAAGATACTAATTAACTGTGGGGATGTGACCAACTAGAGAATAAGAGACTATAGTCTTTTGAAAGGTTTCAACAGTTTTTGAATGCAATAAAATCAATAATAATTTACTTTCATTTAATTACAGCTCCAAAATTAGCTGAGTTGGCTCTTTAAATAAAAATGTTAATGAGGTTGAATTAGTTTCTTTAAGACTAACCCCAAGATTTCAACCAAGTCTATTTTTATCCTTGACTAGTGAGTAATCAACCTGCCAGCCAGTGGTGAGAAGGTTAAAAGCAAAGTATATTTCTTGGAAATATCAGTCTACCGTTAATGTGAAAGCGACTTTGTTTTTGTCAATAAATAAAATCAATTCTCTACCATGTCTCCCCAGGTATGGAAGGAATCCCCACATCCATTTAATCCGTCATCTGTTTATCTCACAAGAGTACTGGACTAAATGCTTTTGTTCAAGAGAAAACAAGAAATGAAACCACATCTGCTATTTAAAAAGTCTGAAGTTTTAAAATCTCAAATCTAGCCCTAAGCAGAGCTGATAAAGAAACTCCTCATTTTGAGATATTTCTTACTGATGTAATTATTGATACATAGGTATTTCTGAAATTTTTGAAAGTCCAGCTACTCCAGGTAGAGTGAATCAAACTTCACTAAGGACTTTTTTCCCAAATTCCATGGGACAGATGTCACTGAATTTTATGTTACTTCAATAATTGCTTTGTTATATTAACTCAATGCTTATTCAAGTGGGTGAAAAAAGGAAATAAATTTCATTCTTTTTTTTATACTTTGAGGATACCATGCTATACAAATTAATAAATATGAATGATTTTTTCAATATAATTGACTTGTTTTTAAATAAAAGATAAAAAGCAGAGTTAACCTGTTCCACTGAGTTCTTTGAGCAAACGTTCTAATTTTTGTTTTTTTAATAAATTGAGTGAAAATGTAAGTAAATCTAAAAAGATTTGGTCCGGAGAACTATCACCAGTATTTCCTGAGTTACTTCACTTATGTCTTAGTAGCCTTACAATGAACAAACACCCATAACAGTTGAGCAAACAGGGGACCTCACTAGAAAGCTCAAGAAGGATAGGAACTAGGAAGGGAGCATCATTGGAACTCTGGGTAACTTTGTTTCATGTTATGCTTATTTGTGTGCTACATTGTATCAGTTTTTTTCCTGTTTCCATTGTTGTATTTTTTCTTTTTCTAATCCAGATAAATTTACTCACAATTTCCCACAAAATGTTGTTATCAGCACCTATGTCTTTATCGTGTTAAAAGTTCAGTTATCACATGTAATCAATTTCATGACCTAATTATAAATTTCCAGAAAAATAGTCTAATTGTCTCAGTCAAAACTCTGCATCCTCCGGGGATAACAGAGCAGTACCCCTCTGTCAATTGTCACCGCTTGTCCAATTAGCTGTGGCCATGGAGTGGACTTGAGATATCAAAAGTGTTCATTAGAATTTTCAGCCCAAATAAACATTTATTGAATAGTGCATTTGGTGCTGTGCAATACATTATAAGAGATGAGAAGAATAAAATGTGAACTCATCCAATAAGAATCTTACAATTACAAGGTGGATGTAAAAAAATCTATGTATTATACAAAGAAATCAAAATATAAAACAATATTTATGAAAAGTCAGTATTCCATTTACTAATAAGGAATGTTTGACTATGGTCTTTAAAATGATCTCTCTTTTGGAGGGGAATCAAATAATAGAAGAACCTTTATTGGAAGTGTATGATTATATTTCATATACTGGCTTGAATTTTTTTGTCTATGTAGCTCTTTGACATGGTGTAGTAGCTGCTGAATTTCTTTAAAATCCCAAGTCTGTTACTTTACCAAGAGGCTCCAGGCCTACTAAAATTTAGTGAATACTGATACTGTGGCAAGATTATATTAGCGAATATGACCTGCAAAAAGAATTTAATTCATGTCAAATTACTCAAATACTCGTAATAAGAAAATACCTTAAAGTAAAATGGTTATAGTAAATGTATTAAAACATAAAATGAGGTTTACAGACAAAATGTATCTTTTAAAATCCTTCACAAGGATAAAAACTTGACTCTGAGCTTTTTGAAACCAATAAAAAAGGCATACAGTTTATTGATTTAGACTCTATATAAAATTACAAATATATTAGCTACTCAAGTGAAGCATGATTAATCCCATGCCCTGACTCCTAAGAAATTACGCCTTTGCATTCTCAGAAAACATGAATGTAATAAACATAAGTGTAATGAAGAGCCTCAAAAAGATCTTCACAGGGACCGTAGCAAGAGGAGACACAGGGATACTGCTTTTCCCACATCTCAGTGCAGGATGGTGTATTATGCTAAAGTACAACTCAAAAGCAATTGTATTCTGGGGGAAGGCAGAGGAAGAAAGGGTCCCACGGACAAAGATTAAGGTTCAGTTTTGCAACTGTCTGATAGGTTAAATCCAAGAATATATTGTAGAGTATTAAAGAACTGACTACATAGCTCCTAGACCTGACGTTTCCAACCCCCAGGCTGCAGCCCGTTACTGGTCTGTGGCCTGTTAGGAAACGGGCTGTTCATCACCACCTGAGCGCTGCTCCACACCCCACCCCACCCCCTCACCGCCACAACACCCCACTACTCCATCCCCAGTCAGTGGAAAAATTGTCTTCCATGAAACTGGTCCCTGGTGCTAAAAAGGTTGGGGGCCACTGTTCTAGACAATTTGCTAGAACTCATTTTTTATTAGCTGTTACTACACATTTAAGCGTGATGTGTAAGTATCTCAGTCCATTTTGTGCTGTTCTACCAGATTACCTAAGACTGGGTAATTTATAAAGCGTAGATATTTATTTTCTCACCGTCCTGGAGTCTGAGAAGTCCAATGTCAAGTTTCTGGCAGATGAGGCTGTTTGGTGAGAGCTGCATCCTCCAGAGGGGAGGAATCTATGTCCTCACAAGATGGAGGCAGAAGGGCAGAGTAGCCTACCAGTGCCTGAAGCCTCTTTCACAAGGGCCTTAATCCTGTGAAGTCAACCCTTTTACTGTCAAGTCAAGAAGGAGTATGACTGACATCCTTTTATGAAAGACATGAAGGTTATACATGCCTGGAAAGGATAGCACCACAGAGTGGTTGGCCCAGGTTAAAAAAATTAGGCTCTTCTCTAACGTAGTTAAATGGTAGCAGAGAAACCAACTACTTACTCTTCCCAAGGAAGGATACATTTCTGTAATTTGCCCAGCTAAGTATCTGAAAAATATTAACATACAGAATATAATTTTTTACTATTTAATAAATTTCTCACTGGTTTTTGTTAATATGAAAATGAATGCCCTATAATGATCTGTTTATTTGACCAGTATTTACTGAAGGCAAATTATGTAGAAGACTCTGTAGTAGTCACAAAGTATTCTTATGTTGCAATAGAAGATACAGAGAGTAATTAACTAAATATGAAAATTGCCACGATGAAAGAATTTAATCAGTATTGCAGAAGCACAAGTAAGTATAGTTACTGATAACTAGCATTCACTGAGTGGCTGCTATGTGTCAGAAACCATTATGTAGTTGGGCATTATATAACATAACCTCCCATTTCACAGATGAGAAAACAAAAATATAAAAGAAATTCTTACAAATTAAATTGTTAGGTTAAAAGTTGGAAAATGTTAAATGTAGGTAGATGCTATTGATTTACACTTAAACTAAAAATTGTTTGCATTGTGATTAGCAATATACCAGTTTTCCTATACCCATGCATTCTCACCAACATGATTATCAATCTTTTAACCTTCGGCCAAATGGTTAGGTGATACATGTGGTGTGACAATTTTGCATTTTTTCAATGTGTTTCCAGTTATTAATAGTGTCCTTGCCACACAGAAAATTCAACTCTAATGTTCTACCTCAATATGAAATATCTGCTACTATATTTTATTCTAGCTCACTTATAATTTTAGATATATTTAGACTGAACATACATATAAAGTATATTATGATTAATGTAAGATGAATATTTATGGTATTTTCCATATGGATACCAAATTATATTAAAGTGGTTTTTGAATAACTAATTATATTTCTACAGCTCTGGAACACAAGTTTATGAGATATCAAACATTCATATATGCACAATTTATATCTAGATCTAATTTGTTTATCAGTCTGTTTATTATAATAATATCCTACTTTAGTCATTGTAGTTTGTTTCATATCTAGTATAGCAGGTGGTATTTAAATTCTTATTAGCTACTTTCCAACATTTATTCTACCATATGAGGTACAGAAATAATTTGCCAAGGGTTTCCAGTATTCTATCGGAATATTAATCAAAATTTTCAGCTGAAAATGTTCCTCCTGTTACCTGAGCCTTGTAAGGCACTCTCAAGTGCCAGCTTACAATTATTTTATATAAGTTGTCATTTCCTTTTAAGTCTTTTATAGTTTTGTTGATATTGTGGATAACTTAATTTTATTATATTTTAATTTGTTATTACTAGGATTTAGGAAAGATATTAATCCCTGTATCTATATGTGGACAAATCTCCGAAATATTAGTTCTAGTCCAGTTAATTTGATTTTCGGTATTCAAATTAAGTTGCCTTAAAATAATGCTATTTTTGTGACTACATTGCCAGCACTATTTCCTTTATTTTTCTTGACTTGTTTCATGAGTTGAACCATTAGGACAATGCTGGATACTATATAAAAGCTTTGCTCCTAGCTCATTAATGCTTGAAGTATTTTATTCTAAAATATATTTGGTGCTACCATCTAATACATTCCAGTCAAGGAATTTACTGAAACTAACATTTATTAGTTATTGTCCTCAGTGTTGTTTTAATTTTCCAAAAACAGCGGTATATTTCAAAGTTCGTTAGCACTCAGTACTAACACACCCTGTGCCACATCTTTTTGCAGAAAATAACTTTACCATGGTTCCAATTTATTATACAATTAGCTTGTGGCATACATTACTATATAGATAATAGCTAAAATTATTACTTATCACAATTTTATAATTTCACGTAAATTTTTTGAGGCTATCACTACATAATTTCACATATTATTATGATAATAAAATATCACAACATAGTTTTTAAAAAAACTTCCGGGACTCTTGCTGTTTATAAACTTCGGTCTTTGTTTTAATCTAGTCTCCTATCTGCATCTCATGCTGCAAACACCGCAATCATCAGGCTTTATCTGGCAGAGTAAAGAGATGGTTTTTGATTGAAACATTGCCATTCATTAAAGTGCCAACTAATATAATTCTACACCAACAAACGATATACAATGTCTCTTCTTGATCAGTCATTGGAATTTGAGCTCCAGTGTCAATTTTGGAATTTGCATTACTTGCTTTTCCTAATGGTCCATTTTTATCAAAAAATATTTTTACAGCAAATTGAAGTAGAGCTACGTGAAAGACTCATCAGTCAGTGGAGGATGGGTGCAGCCTCTGAGAAGATTGAGAAGATTACAATATGCAGAGTATAATGAGAATACAGTTCGTTACGTTCATACCAATTCTCATTACAATCTTTGCCACTGCAATGGATTCACGGTATATCATTTTCCATCCTTGTTATATTCTTTGTTAGAAAAATGAGACATCATTCGCGCCATCTGCCTTTCTTCCCCACATCCCTCCCTTGCACTTCATTGTATCTTTCACAGATTGAATTAGAGGAATAAATTGTGCAGCTCATACAGAGTCCATGGAATAGTTTTGATAAATATCAGAACAAAGTCCCAAATCATGAATCTGCAGTTCATATAATGGAATTGTAAAACAAAATAAGATAATTATAAATATACTGTTCTGAAATTAAAGTTTGTACAAATGTATCTCTTCTGTAAATGACATAAGTAAGCAAATGTGTGTAAGATACTGTAGTAGCTTGGAACAGGAATATTGCGAATGTAGTTAATAAGTCATTCAGCTCCTATGGTCTTTCAACAGCTCCCCTTTTTCCAGTGGGTCACATATACAAGTGATCTAATAAAGAATTGTGTCTACTTATGTGTGTATTTATTTTGTTTTTTTGTTTGTTTTTTTATTTTTATTGTTATTTTTTATTTTTTTGTTATTTTAATAGGATTAGGTGGTACAAGCTGAATTCTGTTACATATACATATATTGAATAGTGGTGAAGTCTGGCCTTTGGTACCCATCACTCAAAGAATGTACATTGTACCCCATAGGTAATTTTGCATCCCTCACCCCCACCTACTCTCCCTTTATGTGAGTCTCCAGTGTCCATTGTACTAATTTGTATGTCCTTGTGTAGCCATAGATTTGCTCCTGTTCATAAGTGAGAACATGTGGCATTTATTTTTCTGTTCCTGAGTTAGGACAGTGGCCTCCAGTTCCATCCAAGTTGCTATAAAAGATATTATTTCATTCTTTCTTATGCTATAAGAAAGATATGTGATCCATGATATGTGTGTGTGTGGGGGGGTGTATGTGTGTAAAATCTCCACTTTTCTTTATCCACTCAACAGTTGATGGGCACTTAGGTTGATTCCATATCTTTGTGATTGTGAATTGTGCTGTGATAAACATACAAGTTCAGGTGTGGGATCATAATTTACAGCAGTTTCAGAGTCACAGCAAAATCGAGCACAAAGTAAGAGAATTCTCATATACACCCTCCCACAAACACGTACAGTCTCTCCCATCATCAATACACACCATATGAGTGGCACACTTGTTACAATTGATAAACCTATATCGAAACATCACAATCACCCAAAGTCCATGGCTTACATTAGCCTTCAATCTTGGTGTTATACATTCTATGGATTTAGACAAAGGTGCAATTACATGTAGCCATAATTATATGTAATAGTATTATACAGAGTATTTTCACTGTCCTAAAACTCCTCTGTAATCTGCCTATTCATTCTTCTCCCCCACACCCTGGAAACCACAGATCTTTTTACTATTTCCGTAGTTTTACCTTTTCCAGAATGTCATGTAGCCTTTTCAATTGGCTTCTTTCACTTAGTAATGTGCATTTAAATTTCCTCCATGTCCTTTGATGGCTTAATGGCTCATTTCTTATTAACACTGAGTAATATTTAATTGTCTAGATATATGACAGTTTACATATCCATTTGCATACTGAAGGAAATTTTTATTGCTTCAAAATTTTGGTGATTATAAATAAATTGGCCATAAACATCTGGGTGCAGGTTTTTATATGGACATGAGTATAACTTCTTTGAGTAAATACCAAGGAGTGTGATTGCTAGATTGTACGGTAAGAGTATGTTTGGTTTATAGGAAACCAAACTGTCTGCTGAGGTGGTTATACCATTTGGCATTCCCATCGGCAAAGAATGAGAGTTCCTGTTGCTCCATATACTTGTCAGCATTTGACGCTGTCAGTGTTCTGAACTCGGTCATTCTCAGTGGTGTATAGTAGCATTTCATTGTTTTAAGTTGCATTTCCCTGAATACATATGATGTGCAGCATCTTTTTATAATGTTTTTTTGGGTTTTTTTTTTACCATCTGCATATCTTACTTAATGAGGTGTCTGTTAAGGTCTTTGGTCCATGTTTTGAACTGTTCCTTTTCTACATGAGTTTTAACATTTCTTTGTATATTTTGGATAACAGTGCCTTATCAGATGTGTCTTTCACAAATATTGTCCTCCAGCCTGCAACTTGTCTTTTCCCTCTCTTGCATTGTCTTTCACAGAGCAGAAGTTTTTAATTTTAATGAAGTCCAGCTTATAAATGATCTCTTTCATGGACTGTGTCTTTGGTGTTGTATCTAAAAGGTCATTGCCCTTCCCAAGGTTATCTAGGTTATCTTTTTTTCTCCAAAGCCTGAAAGCTGACAATACTAAGGGACCATAGAGGAGGAAAAACTTTACCTCTACTCTCTTAGACTCTCTAGCTGGGCCTGAGAATTAATTTGGCATAAAATAGATTAACAGGAGAAAAGCACATAGATTTTTACACCTACATGGGAGCCCCCATAGGAAAATAAAGACCCAAAGATCTGGCAAAATCTAAATTCTTTTATACTAAGTTGAGCAAAGAGAAGCAATTGTGGAAATCTAAAATATATGAGGAGACTAAAGGAAGATAAGAATGATTTTAATGAGGTCTCTTTGTTAAGAATTCTCTCAGTCTCAACATACTGTTCTTGAGAAAAGAGGCTTTCTTTTCCCAAGTTGCTTTTCTCCTGGCTTAGGGAGGACGACTCTCACATGAGAATTTCATCTCTTGTTTTTTAAAAAAAGAAAAGAAAGGGAATCAAAGTGGTCTTCTTGCACCTGATTTTTTCTTAATACTCAATACACCAGAGCAACATATTTTGAGGTGAAGTGCTCTGATTCTTCAAGAACCTCATAGTTACCTCTGAAATCTTGATATATTGAAAAATAAATAAACTCTTACTGAAGCAATCTTTTCTCTGGATCTTCAACAAAAAAGACTCAACTAAAATTTACAGCGTTACTATTTTGTTATTTTCTTCTATTACTTGGGAAGAAAATTCCCAAGTGGAAGCACGATTTCATTTTTGCCTATTATCCTGACATAATCTTTTTTTAATCTTCTCTCTTAGCAATTTAAGTATACAACAAAATTGTTATTAATTATAGTCATGGTGCTATACCATAGATCTCTTGACCTTATTCCTCCTGTTAAACTGAAATTTTGTGTCCTATGACCAACATCTCCCCAACTCCCTTCCTCAAATGCATCCATGTTGTGAGAAATGACAGGATTTCCTTCTTTTTTAAGGTTGAAGAGTTTTCCATTATTTACACATGCCACATTTTCTTTACCCATTCATCTTTTGACGGGCACTTAGGTTGTTTCTGATTTTTGGCTATTGTGAATAATGTAATGAACACGGGACTGCAGATATCTCTTCAATATACTAATTTCACTTTTTTTGATATATACTCAGTAGCAGGATTTGGTAGTTCCCTACCATTTTCCATATGGCTATACTAATTTACGTTCCCAGCAACACAAAAGTTCCATTTGTTTCACATCCTCTCTAGCACATATTATCTTTCATCTTTTTAATAGGCAGTTAATATTAAAAATATGTAAAAATCTCAAATAACTCAATAGTAATAAAATAAGTTATGCAATTACAAAATGAGCAAAGGATCTGAATGAACAATTTTTAAGAGAAGACATACAAATAGCCAATAAGTATATGAAAAAAATGCTCAAAATCACTAATCACAGAAATATAAATGAAAACCACAATGAGATGTCACCTCACACCTATTATTATAGAATGGCTATGACCAAAAAGGCTCATATAATTATTAATATCCATCCTTCCATTTTCATAAATGTCTTTTTTAGCATTATTAATTATATAGTCTCTCTGTTTATACATCCCTAAGAGCTACACTTTCCCCCCCAAAAAATCTCCTCTTTCCCCTATACAAAACACCTTTCATATTCACACTCATAATGTGTTTTTCCCTTAGGCTAAACACCTGGTTTCTAAATGTAACAACAGTTGAGACAGCTGCCTCAGGCTCATCTTCCTGACAGAGAGTGGAAATCCAGTACTTCAATTTTCTCTTCAGACAGTCTAGGCATTGCAACCCTTAATAATACTAATTTACAGCTGGGCACGGTGGCTCATGTCTGTAATCCTAGCACTTTGGAAGGTCGAAGTGTGAGGATTTCTTGAGGCCAAGAGTTCAAGACCAGCCTGAGCAAGAGTGAGACTCTGGCTACACAAAAAATAGAAAAATTAGCTAGACATGGTGGCACGTGCCTGTAGTTCCAGCTACTCGGGAGGGTGAGGTAGCAGAATCATTTGAGCCTAGAAGTTTGAGCTTTGCGGTGAGCTATGATGACACCACTGCACTATAGCCTGAGCAATAGAACAAGATCCTTTTTAAAAATGAATAAATAAATAAATAAAATAATACTAGGTAGCTATGATTGAACTAACTATGCAGATTATTTTGCTTATGACAATTAGTTATATTCATTTCGACTTTGAACATGCTAAGAAAATATTCATGCTTATTGCATTCATTAGAATTATGTAATTATTTTTATATTTCTAGCTCCCCACTTCAACCTACCAGTTGGGAAGCTAACTGATGATCTAGAAACTCGTTATTGATATGTTTGTTTCATTAAAGATATAAGGTAATCTAAGATAAAAATATCTTTGATCAAATAAGATCAAATGTGTTCCTTCTTAAAGTTCCAGAATGAGTAGTAAAATATTAAAGTGTAAGTGAAGTCTTGTAGCAAAGAAACATGCTTAATTTCGTTTAATCCAGTATTTCTCAAAATTATTTTATCATGAGGCACTACATTACATAACACCTGTTATTCACCCACAGATCAGGAATTTGAAGCATACTTTGAAAACTGCTGCACTAACCATTAAATAGCACTTGTTCTGATACGTATATGAAAAGAAAAATTGAAGCTGCTGTTAAAGGACATAAAATTCATAAACTAAATCATACCTATAGTTTACCTTAGTTACATGCTTTTGGTTTAAAAAAACACATGCAACAGGTATCCTTGGCCCTGACATCACAAAGAAATTGTTTAGCTCAAAGAGGTCTGCACAATGTAATTAATTTTTGAATCAGTCTAAATTTGGAGTATTCATTAGAACTAGGCCAGCTATAGAGTTGTTTCAAACAGCTGTGAAAATGTGGAAAAATCCTGCGTAGAAACGATCTGTGTTCTTTGTAGTTGAATGAAGTAAATTCATAGACCCTATAAGCAAAACAAAATTTTTAAAGAAAATGAACATAAATAGTCTAGGTTAACACTATATTTCTATAACAACAAATAAAATCCCATTGTTACCAAGGAATTTGTCTAGAATTGAAGTTGATTCTGAGTAAATGCAGTTATCCAATTACTCTTTTCTCAACAGTCTAAAGCTGGCTTTTTAGGAAGGCACTAAATTTAAGGAAAATTACCAGTTTCTATTGAACTTATGTGCCATGAGAGTATGCATAATTTCTTGCCCTAGGAATATTTCTAATAAAAATATTTAAGATATGCTTTATGTTTATTATAAATATTGATTACATGTTAATAAATCAAGTTTTGTTGAGAGTCTTCTTTTGGCAATATGGCAAACTAGATAATCTAAACAATGGTAGAACCTTTTAAAATAATTTAATTAATATATACTGCTGATCTGGAACAATAGAAAAATATGCAGAAGATAAAACACAGGGGAATAAAAACAACTCTGGAGAAAAAGAAAAGCACAAAAGCCAGGTTTGATTGTAAACATTTAAGCTGTATTCTGAAATAACTGAATATCTACTGTGACAGCTACACAGAATTTGAGGACAAAAGAAAAAAACCCACAGCCTGCCTAAGGTGAGGAACCTAATGGAAAATGTCCACATAAATTTGGGAAACAAAAAAGAGAAAGAAAAGAAAGTTAATTGGTCTCACTCTTGGCTTTGGGTAGACTGGAAAAATATTTCCTTTGAGAATCTGCAAACAACATAATATGAAATATATTTTTAAATTAAAAAAAGATAATTCCACATAAAATATCAATTAAAAAGCAATTATAATGAGAATTTGACAATAGAAATGAATAAAAATGAAACTCATATTTTGAAATGTGTGAATGTTTCTGAAGAGGTAGAAGGAAATTCGTAGGCTTAAATATTTGCTATGGGAAAGAAATGCTTAAAATGCATCCAAATATAGAAGGTAGATAAAGTATAACAAATGAAAAGAATGTAAAATGAAGGGAAAAAATAAATATTAGATCAGAGATTGATGTAATTATAGAATCAAGAATTGTGAAATAAAGATGTATACCATGGAGTACTATTCAGCTTTAAGAAACAATGGTGATATAGCACCTCTTGCATATTCCTGGATAGAGCTGGAACGCATTCTACTAAGTGAAGTATCCCAAGAATGGAAAGACAAGCACCACATGTACTCACCATCACATTGGTATTAACTGATCAACACGTAAGTGCACATATAAGAATAACATCTATTGGATGTTGGGCAGGGGGGAGGGGGGAAGGGAGAGGAGGGGACGGGTATTTGCATACACAAAGAGTGCAATGCGCACCATCCCAGGGATGGACACACTTGAAGCTCGGACTTGGGGGGAAGGGGGGGTCAGAGCATCATACGTAACCTAAACATCTGTACCCCCATAATATGCTGAAATAAAATAAATAAATAAAGAAAAGAAAATATCAAAAAGAAAACTAATAAAACAGACAATGCCCTAGCAAAATTTAAAAATAGGAGAAAAAAATACAGATAAATTAACATTGAAACATAAAAAATAGAGCTGTATGTTGAGAATAAGCAGAAAATTTAAAAAAATATAATAAATAACTATAGGATGTTTTAAAACTTAAAGGAATTATGAAATATCTAGAAAAATACAATTTCTCCTTTTCCAAACTAATTTTGTCCATGGAACTCCTCTGCCTTGTTTTGGAACACCCATTAACATTTCACACGAGTAGTGCTATGGTTTGAATGTTTGAGTTGCCCCGAAATTCATATGTTGAAAACTAATCACCAATATCAGGAGGTGGCGCCTTAGGGAGGTGATTAGATCATGAAGGCAGAGCCCTCATGAATGGAATTAGCGCCCTTAAAAAAGAGGCCCTAGAGAGCTTTCTTGTGCTTTTCCACTATGTGAGGACATAGCAAGAAAGAGCCGTCTATGAACCAGGAAACAGGCCCTCACTAGACACCAAATCTGCCAGCTTCTTGATCTCAGACTTCCCAGCCTCTAGAACTGAGAAATACGTTTCTGTTGTTTAAAAGCTTAAAAAATTTTTTTTCTCAAAACCGATATAAGAAACAGAAAACCTTGATATGAAAGTAATTGGATTAGTTTTCCTAAATTTTCCTGCAAAGAACACACTAGGTCAAGAGGGCTTTGTAGAAAAATTTTATCAGATATTTAAGAAATAAATAATTTAAAACTTTTGCATAATATTCTAAAAAATAGTAAAAATGGGAATGCTCTTCAGTACATTTTTAATCCAGCATAATTTCATGTAGGAGTATAAAAAAGGATAATTAGAGAACGAGCTCTTTCATAAACAGATATTTTAAAAATCATATAAAATATTAATAAACTGAATCTAACAATGTTTAAAAATGATTATGACGATGGAATATATGATCAGGAATATTAGGATGCTTTATATTAGAAAATTAATTAATATAATTCACAGGTAAAAAAGAAAGCCATGTCATTATCCCAATAGATACCAGAAAGGCATTTTAACAAGATTCATTATGCAAGAAAAAAAAAGACATTAGATTTGGAATAGAATGGAACTTCTTTGGCCTAATAAATCATATTGACATAAGCTTACAGCAGATATCATACTAACAATTTCCCTTTAATATAAAGCACAAGTAGAAGCATTATTATAATAGTGGACTTAGTGGTCAGATGCCCTGAGTTTGAGCTCTAAGTCCTCATTTACTAATGGAGTGACCTTGAGGCAATTTAGTAAACTTCCCATGCTTTATTTTCCTCATCTTTTAAATATCAGGAAAATAATAATAATGTCCAACTCAAGGAATTTCTAACAATTAGATTGGCTAAAATTGTAAGGCTTAAAACATTTCTTGGCTATTGTATAAGCACAACAGAAATGTATATCATATGAATGAAATTCACCAATCAGAACTTCTATCCAATATTGATCGAAGGACCAATACAGTCTTGTAGTTGGACAAAAAATAGTACACACGTACACACATACTCACATATGGATACAGAGAAACAAGATTCTCATTACTTGCGGATAGTATGATTATCTGCATAGAAAAAGCATGTTCAACAGCAAAATAAAATATAACATATCAAGGGATACATCCAAAATAATGATGCGCAAACCTTTTATGGGACAAGTCATAAAACTTTACTGGCTGACTATAAAAAAAGCATAGTGACACTAGGAACTTGAATAGGATGTCTTAATATCATCAAGATATAAGTTCTCCCAAAAGTGATTTATATAGTCAATGTGCTCCTGAGCAAAATTTCAATATGTTTGTTTTCCTCTGTGGGAATCAATAAATCGATTACAAGATATATATATATATAAGAACAGTGCTTACAAGCCATATATTAAAACAGAAGGACAAAGTTGAAATAGTTTTCCTAAAACATATTAATCCTTTGTTTTTTCATTATAGTAAGACAATATGGTAGTGTCAAAGGAATAGACAGAGTAACTAATAAAAGGAATTAGAGACCAGAAACATATCTTCAAATGTAAAAATGATTTATGACAAATTTCTCATTATGTATCAGTGGGGAAAGGAAATCATTTGATAAAGAGGTTGGGCCAATTGGTTATTCATGGAGAAACGATTTAAAGGGATACCCACTTCACACCATACAAAAAAATACTGATTCCTAATGGATTCAAAATTTAATAAAGATAAGGCTTTAAAAATTTATAAAAGATAATATAGGATAATAATATATGACATTAGGTATCTATTGA
Source organism: Avahi laniger (assembly GCA_963575035.1). Taxonomy (NCBI): domain Eukaryota; kingdom Metazoa; phylum Chordata; class Mammalia; order Primates; family Indriidae; genus Avahi; species Avahi laniger. The sequence goes on from CAUYSK010049390.1 coordinate 29,409, forward strand.
CCATAAATAACAATTGATGTATTTGAATATTTTAAATTTAGGAAAATTCATTGATCAAAAGCAGTGTTTATCCATTTATTTTAATTATTAGCATCCTAAGAATAAAATTTACTATCCCTCTAACAAGAGAAATTAGTAAGGAACAAGATTTTGTCTTGCAGAATTGAATTTCAGATGTCCAGAAACCATTGTAATATCTAAATTTTTTTTCACCTCACAAGAACCATATTTTGTCCCTTCGTGGCATTGTCCCTGTTGATTATTCATGATCTAAAGATACCTCAAAGAAAGGTAAAACCACAAGCAGGAAAAAAAATGATCATAGCATATAAAACCAAAGAATTTACATGAATAATTCCCAGGAATCAATAAAAAATAAATAACCCAGTAGAAAAATTATAAAATACTATGAAGAGACATTAATCAAATGGCCAAACATATGAGAAGGTGTTCAACTTAAATTAGTACTCAAAGTAATGCATATTAAAATCATTAAGAAATATCATTTCATACCCACTAATTTGAAAGAAATATATGGAAAAACTGTGTATGTAATGTATATCTAGGTAGAATGGGTGTATATTTATCTCTGTGTATATGTACACAACACATAGACATACACACACATATGTGCACCAAATATATGCAAACAAATGAACACATAATTCAAGAGAGGGCTGGGCAGGGTGGCTCAGGCCTGTAATCCTAGCACTGTGGGAGGCTGAGGCAGGAGGATTGCTTGAGGCTAGGAGTTTGAGACAAGCCTCAGCAACATATTGAGAGCCTGTCTCTAAGAAAAATAGAAAAATTAGGTAGGCATGGTAGCCCACACCTGAAGTCCCAGCTACCTGGGAGGCTGAGGTGTGAGGATCACTTGAGCCCAGGAGTTTGAGGTTTCAGTGAGCTACGATTGCGCCAATGCACTCTAGCCCAGACAACAGAGTGAGATCCTGTCTCAAAAAAAAAAAAAAAAAAGAAAGAAAAGAAAAGACAAAAACCTGAATTATAGGTGGCACGGGAAGAGTGAGCAACAGAGGGATTGTTCTTCAACTCAGGACTTGATGGAATTAGAACCACGTGGCCTTTACCACACAGTTAAAACCAGTTACTCATCATACTCTATTTTTCCCGTCAGTAAACATCTTCTAAGGGTCAAATATATATTTTTAAATACTGATCCACATCATTGTAGGTATATTCTACTTTCCACAATGTGTCTCATACTACAACAACAAACTGCAGAATATCAACTAAAAATAAACTACTTATAAGTCATCAAGTAAATAACATCCAACATGGTCATACCTTAAAAGTATTATTATATTATCAGGCACGCAGATCCATGCTCAGTGATTTGATTTCTTTTTCCCTATGTATAGGAATTATTTACGCATTTGCCACATAATTTGAGTCTATTTCTCTTCTCAATGTTATGACTCAAAATATTCTAACTGAATATTATAATATTCAATTTCTCCCCAATAAAGGTAAAGATGACAATAAATAACACATCACCTTCTATAGTCTAATTGGCATACAGAAAGTGTTACAATAACTTTAAATAATTTCCTAATCATTCCTACAAGCTAACAGATTCCTGTTGGGAGATGGTTTGACTATTATGATTTTATAGTTGACAAGTGTTTTCACAGGGTATACCAGACATTCAGATGATATGTTTTCAGAAATACTAAACTTAGGTTTTAAAAGTGAATTCTGATGATACTCCATCTAGGACCATGAAGATTCATATTATGCTCTGTAAGCTTAAAGAAAAACTCCAACTAGGCTCACCATGAAAGTTAATTTTAATTTGTAACATTTCTTGGGTATTATACATGTATGTCAATTACCATGTTATGACCTTCACATATACAAGAACTTTTATATACATATATTCATCATCAAAACAATGATCATAAATGGATAAACCATTTCTGAGGATGAGAGAAGATAATATTATTACATACAATTAAAATAAATTTGAGACAGTTAAAGTCCAATGGCTTTCTGGACTCCTTTATACCATCAATATAACAATGTTAATTGTTAAACCCATAGTTTCAATACTATTTAAAATTTATCTAAAACTTGGAACTGAGGCAAAAAAACACAGGAATCATATCCCTTAGAAGAAAGTTGGTGGCAACAGCCATCCAAAAATAATCTAGGGAAATACATTAAATAATTTTTGCCATTTTATTCATTATTAAAGATCCCAGACTTAGTGAAAATACTTGCTATTAATAACTCGTAGACTTTTACACAGTAAAGATACACATAAACCCAGAGACTCATCACTATTTTGACATTACAGTTACAGTTTTGACTGATTACGGTTTTGAATCTAACTCTGCAAATTTCTACTCTTAGAAATATATGCTGGCTTCTCAGATATTTTTTGAACCAATTATAACTTCTTACTGATTCCTTCATCTATAAAAAATGATTGTGCATGAGGGTTATGATTTTACTCTTTTGAAAATCACTTTTTCACAAACACAAAATCTGTCAAGGACTATATTTTTCTACCTAAGACCATATTTTCTGCCAGGCAGTCCTACGCCACTCAGATCTCAAGAAGTATGAGTAAACTTTTCACCCGTGATCTGGGTTTATACTGAGTTGGTAGACTTAATCCCAAATATTTCTGAAGAACGTATTCATAAGGCATTGAAAAAGAGTTATAGACCATATACCCTATCCATGGGAAACTTGAAATCTTAAGAGAAGCAAAGATGTATAAAGCATAGCTTATTTTTAGACAAACTCAATATTTTGATTGCAAACATAGAAATGTTATAGTAATTTGGAGCTATGCAAATACACTACTACTGCTCTGGAAACAAGTGCTGACTAACTGCCCCACCAGATCAACCACCATGTTCTCATTGATGCCTCACTTCTCCTCTGCTTGCCCCAGTCAATAGTTGAACATGGCTGAGGATATGTAGGACTGTTCCTGTGTTATATGGGAACTTTGGTTCAAAGACTCCCCAGAAGTCTTAGCAAAACTTTCTTTGGAATGTGCCACAACCTAAAACTTCCTACCCATTTTTTCTTCCCTCCCTGCACTTCCTCGCACATGTATCAGACCTGAGCTATGATCTCAAGGCTCTTCCTGCCCATTTATGTTTCACAGACATTCCCTCAGCAAGTCTTCTGAACATCTTATCATGTCTTGACTCTGCTTCTTGGAGTACATACATCAAAAGGAAACTGAGCACAAATTTTCCTTGACTTCAAAGGCTTTGTTTCTACTGCTACATAATCATGCCTTCCTCAAAAGGAGGTACTGTTATAATACGATCCCATTAAATATTTCTGAAGAAAAGAAGCTGCTATTAAATAGAGAAAAATGAGAACTTTGCATTGGCTTAATCTGGTCAATGTCAATGAAATTCTGATTTCATGGGTAATTTCTAAGCTAAACATTTGTCAGCCATCAGGTAAAGACAGCAGCAGAGCTCCTGTTCTGATGTGGAATTCTGAGAATATGATATTGCATCATTCAACCATAAAATTGACTGTTACGGTCTGACTGTGTGTGTCCCTCTAAAATTCATGTTGAAACCTAGTCATTTTGGTGATATTAAGAGGCAGGGGCCAGACGCGGTGGCTCACACCTGTAATCCTAGCACTCTGGGAGGCCGAGGCGGGCTGATTGTTTGAGCTCAGGAGTTCAAAACCAGCTTGAGCAAGAGCAAGACCCCGTCTCTACTAAAAGTAGAAAGAAATTAATCAGACAACTAAAAATACATAGAAAAAATTAGCTGAGCATGGTGGCACATGCTTGTAGTCCCAGCTACTCGGGAGGCTGAGGCAGGAGGATGGCCTGAGCCCAGGAGTTTGAGGTTGCTGTGAGCTAGGATGATGCCACGGCACTCTAGTCCAGGCAACAGAGTGAGACTCTGTCTAAAAAAAAAAAAAAAAGAGGTAGGGCCTTCAGACGGTGATTAGGTTATGAGGACTGTACCCTCATGAATGATATTAATGCCCTTACAAAAATGCTTGCAGGGAGCTGCCTTGAAACTTATGGCATGCGAGGACCCAGCAAGAGTTGTCATCTTCTAAGCAGAGCAAGCGCTCCTCAGATACTGAATAATGCTGGCATCTTGATCTTGGACTTCCAACCTTCAGAACTATAAGCAATAAATTTATACTCTTTAAAAATTACCCAATCTAAGCTATTTTGTTGTAACAGTGGGAACAGACTAAAATATTGACTATCGTAAGGTATTT
>CAUYSK010049391.1:0-15477 GCA_963575035.1 Avahi laniger
AAATTCAGCTTGTCATGGAGTCACTCCTGCTCTTACTCCTATATTTAACAAACAACTAAAAGCAAGCACGGTTACAGAAGCAAATGGCATTAGTTACAATCAAAGAGAACATATTTTTTTTAATCTCGAACAATTTGTTCCACACAAAACAAAGTACATTCTCCTACTATCACTTCCTGCCTTTCACATGGTCCTTTGTTAATTATATAAAGGGCAGTTTCAATAGTGTCAGAAATGAAATAAGAGGACATCCAGCTGGTGTCCACTGGAGAATTGCTTGCTTGGTTGATGTGTGGTATGAACTAAAATAAAATCTTAAGTCCCCCAGCCAATTAAATGGACCCCCTGTTGGCCAAGGGTGGTAAGGAAGACCCTCATCAACCTAATACTAACCTATTGCCTGGCTTCTGCAATCACACTTACCTATTGCATCAGCCACCTGAGACCCCCACCCCTTGGACTGAAGTGGAAGATTGGAATTCTTAAAAATTCCACTACCAGGCTTTTTTTTTCCTTGCAATCCTTACCTGGGCCCCCCCCCGCCCACCTGCGACCTTGCCCTCATAAATCACCTGTAGCAATTAACCAGGTTGTACCAGGTTGTAAAGTGGCTCAAGAGCCTGCCTCACTAAAGTTAACCCTGTTGTAGCCCCTCCTCCTTAAGCAGAGTGTATAAAAGACTGCGATGCTCTTTGTCTGGTGCTCAGAATTTGGAGAGAGCAAATTCCCCTCTGAGCCTTGCCGGTCGGCACATCAAACCTGTATTGCCAAGATCTCTGTGTGTGTCTCTCGGTCTATTCTCGGTCAGCCCTGCCATAACAGGACCGCCCCAACCTAATAAAAGTGGGAAAAACCCAGTAAAGGGGGCGCAGAATTTGGTGGCGAGACCCCTCTGAGCCTGCTGGCGAATAAACCTTGATTCTCCAACTGCCCGTGTGCTGCTCGGTTTGCGCTCGGAACCACCCGCCGTGACAGGGAGTCAGAGGCAGCGGGACAGGCAGGGGCGGGGCGTGGGGCTGGAGGGCGGCGAGAGGGCTGTATTTGGACAGGTGTGTTCAAAGCTCCCTGCGGACGCTTCTGCTTGTAGAAACTGTAGGGGCCAAGGGAAAACTTCCCCTTCACCCTCTGAAGTTTCCCTGAAAAATCGACTCACAAAAGACAGATTCGTTGGAGAAGAGGCACACAAATTCATTTAACGTGCACACCGGGAGAGTCACAGAGTGATGGTCCCCCCCAGGCAGAAGCTAGTAGACAATCCTGGCAAAACAGGTTATGGGGGGAGGATTCTGTTGACAACAAAGGATTACTGGGGAGAATGAATGGATCCAGAAACAGCGATTAACTTGTAAATAGTTCTCTGACGGAAAAGGTCTGTCCTGGTGTGTGGGTACATTCTTGGTCTTAGAGGGGAAGAGAAAACAATTGTTCTCCTTGGCGGGGGAGGGGGGTCTGGGTCTTAGGCAGACAAAGCCCTGTGCTTTGGGAGAGACACGGGCGGGGGGGCGCGAGGAGGAGGTCGGAGAGACCTTGAGGCTTCTTCTTGTGCCATATTTTAGGGTATAAGTTTCCGAGCCCCAAGACCACACAGGAAATGGTTATGTCCACTAAATTAGATACACGAGTGAGGCCCTAACAATAAAATAGGATGGCAGGTGGCTAAAGCAAGGACAGGGCGGTACCGGTTGTTGCTTGTCTGGAGAGATGGCCCAGTGTACTGGGAGGTGAAGGAGCGGAAGGGCTGAAGAAAGCAGAAGAAACAAAAAGACTGCTCGTGTCCAAGGTACTGTCCTTACAGGAGGACTTCCTAATCAGCCGGCTCGGCTAACCCGGCCCCGGGTGCTACCATTCATGGGGCGGAAAATGCACCCCTGCCCAGGGGAGCTGGAGAGGCTCCTTCCCCTTGTAAACTTTTCTGTTTCAAACCATCTCTCTAGTACAAAGAACTTTTCCCCTCCTGGGAACCACACGAGCTCAAGTTGCAACCTGACGCTCTGTCAGCCCAAACGTTTCAGGGTGTTTCCTACAGCAAGGATGTTCTTCACAGAGGCGGGATCGGGAGCAAGTACTGACCCGTCCATGGCCTGTGGATGTTGGCCATCGTTTTGGATTGAGTTCCTGCCCCCGGCCCCAGCAGACCAGACCAACCAGAATGGAGTCACTCATGCCAAGTGCCACAAAATCAAACTGACTTTTGAAACAGCAGGTTTTCCAAAAAACAAAAGATTCACAGCAACCAATCAGAAGAGGCCCAGTTTACCTGAGCTGGCTGATAAAGTCACCTCTGTTGTAAGGATATAGGGAAAGTAACTTGGAAACTACTGATCTGCTTTTTGTTCCTTATTTCTGCTTTCTGCAGCCCTTTTCTGCCCGTAAAGCCCTCCAGCTGCTCCGCTGATGGGAACACCTACTCTATTTTACAGAATGAGATGCTACCCCAATTCACGAATCGCAAGGTGCGGTGGTGTGTGCTTGTAGTTCCAGCTGTAACAGAGGGAATGGCTAAGAGATTTTCTGTCTTTTTAAAACTTCCCCCACTCTTTTTGGGAACTGCAGCCTGGCCTGCATCCCTGAGGCAGGTTAAGTCTTTTGTAAAACCCCCAGGTGGCGCCAGTCCCCCAGGTGGGCGGCTGGCGGAGTTCCCAGGCTTTGTCTCTGGCTGAGATGAGACGATTAGAGTAGTTAACCACAGTAATTGCCTGAAGCTGAGAACCCTCCATTTAAAAGCTGCTATTTCTACCTCCTTTCAGGTTGATAAGGAAGACCCTCATCAACCTGACACTAACCTATTACCTGGCTTCTGCTTATCTATTGCATCAGCCACCTGAGACCCCAGCCCTCAGACCAACCCAACCCAATAAAAGTGGGAAAACCCCGTAGACAGGGCTCAGAATTTGGTGGCAAGACCTCTCTGAGCCCGCCAGCGAATAAACCTTGATTCTCCGACTCTCTGTGTGCCGCTCTGTTTGTCTTCAGAACCACCCGCTGAATCTCTCGCTGTAACAAGGTAATTTGGGATTTTGAGACCAGAAGGTCTAACCATATTTCCTCCTTTGTTGACAAAGTAAACTCTCTGTGTTTCCTCCTGCAACCGCTTGTCCTCATTCTTCTGATTTGGCCTCGTGGACAAGTGGCCGAACTTTCGGTAACATAGCAACTAGGGAAGCTGAAGCAGAAGAGCTCTTGAGCCCAGGGGTTCAAGGCTGTAGTGTACTATAATTGTACCTGTGAATAGCCACTGCACTCCAGCCTGGGCAACATAGCAAGACCCCCATCTTTTTAAAAAAGTACCAATTAGATCTTTAAACTAAATTTGTTGAAATTTTGCTTTTTGACAATTTTGAACCATCTATGGCTTATGAGTAAAGTTCTGTTGGAACACAGCCAAGTTCATTTGTTTACATTTGGTCCAAGGCTGTCTTGTTTTGTTTGGCAGGACAGAACTGAGACGTTTCAAAAGAAACCATATGGCCCCTAAAGCCTAAAATATTTACTATCTGGCCAGCCCCTGTTGTAGAGTACCCTTCAACTTGAGTTGGTCTGGCCTTTCCTCATGATTAGATTCAGGTCATGCACTCTGGCAGGACTATCACAGAAGGACGGCGCATTCCTATTTTATCCTAGCAGGTGGCACGATTTCAGTTTGTCCCACTCCTGGTGATGGCCACTTGGATCACTTGGTTAAGGTGGCGTCTGGCAGCCCTCTCCACTGTGAAGTTACTTTCTTCTCCCATCAATCAATGGGTGTTTTGTGGGCAGTTACTTTGAGACTGAAGGAGCTCAGAAAATTTTATCCCAAAATATTACTTCTTGGTAGAAAGAACATTTTTAATTAAAGGCCCTTCCACATTAAAAAGCACTGGATGGGGCTTTCCCTTTATCTGCATAAACTGACTGAGAACAAAAGATCAAAGAGAATGATGGACCGGACTTCCCTTTTTCTCCCAATTATCTCAACATATTACAGGCCTGGCCCAAATTGTTTAAAACATCACATCTGTCTCTGAGGTTAATTTACAAGTCAATCTATTTCCCCCATCCATTCATTCTCCACCCTCCCTAGCAACTGTTTATTGCCCCTAAACAGAATAACCAGTACTCCTCATTTCCCCACTCCCCTCAATAAGGCATATATAAAAATATCTGAACTTCATTGGGATATTGGGTAATCATTCTGTTATTCTCCCCATGTGAATAGTGAATAAAACTTTTTCTTATTAATCTGCCTTAATTGTGAGTTGATCTTTCAGGGAGGGGGAAAGGGGAAGTTTCCCCCCAACCCCTGCAAGACTATATCAACATGTCATTCCTCATCAAAATTCCAGTGTATTAATTCATTTATACACATCACAAATGGCTTCCTCCCCATTTTATTCAATGGGTTATAATGTGTCACTATTATCATTTATTTAGATGCTCAGATGCCCCTGATTTGGCCACCTTGAGCCCACTGAAGGCGAAGGGAAAGGGAGAGGAAGACAAAGAATGCGCCGCCTCCGGACTGCTGGGACCTCTGCTATGCCAATCTGTTACTCCTTCAAAAGAGAATCTCATGGCCCCTCTGAAAGTGTCTCGAGTGGAAGGGATATGGTTGATGTTCACCTCTGGGTCCCCAGCACAGACCTGTGTGTCCAGGGCCTGGGTGTCCTCGGCCATCTCTGACTGCCTCAGGCCACACATTTTGCATAATTGTCTCATTTAATGTAGATTAATTTGTTATAATTAAATCCTCAGAGTCATCCTACTAGGAAGAAGGCAGGGCCTTCCGCGAGCACTCTGCACACCATCTGCTTACCCATTGTGCAGATGAGGAGGCTGAGGCTGAGGGAGGGGAAGTAACTTACCCAGCGCTGCTCAGTGGGTCGGAGAGGCAAGGATGTCAGAAGGAGCCAGGTCCCCCCTTTGAAGGCAGTGTTAGTATTTTAACCTGGATTTCCTGAGACCTCTGAGGTCACTTGTGGCTTTGTCATCCTATCACCAGTTGGCCATGCCAGTGAAAACAGCGTGGGGGGTGGCGAGGGATCTCCAAGGGCCTTCTGGGATTGAATCCCATGTTACATATGACAAAACTGAGAAGTCGAGTGACCTGCCTGAGGTTCCAGAGCAGGTAAGTGGTGGAGGCCAGATTCAGTTGGGGTTACCTGACACTGCTCCAAGTGGTGACTTCATGCCCATCTGGGAAGCGAGAGGGCAGCTGCTTTCCTTTCTCCGTTTTCAATGCTGTTAGTCATTCTCAAATTATCCACCTGGGGGCGCTGGTGGGCTGAGGCCGCTCCTGAAGCAAAGGGATAGGGCTGCCCCGGCTAATGAAGCGGTGGCAGGAGCTGAGCAGAGTCTCGGGCTTAGCCTCCATGTGTCCCCTCAGGGCCTCACAGCCCCCTCCTGCCTCCGAGAGCCAAGCTCACAGCCTTTGCCCACCTGCACCTCCTCCACTCCCACCCAGGGGCCTGCTTGGACCCCCCCACAACCCCGGCTCTAGCCCTGAGTATGGGAGGAGAGGGACCCCCAGAGCAGGAACGGGGCCAGGCCTGGACTGAGTCCTGGGATCCAAGCTCGCTGGCCTCTCGTCTGGCCAGCCAGGCCCTCGGCCATGTCCCTCTCCCCTCTTCCGTCTCCAGAACTCCTCCTCGGCCTCCGTCTTCGCCCTGAACCCGGCCTGGTGACCTCAGAGCTGCTCACAGGCTCCTGGGGGTGCCTCCAGCGCCCCTCATCTCTCTGTATCACCTTCAGCCCCCTGAGGGCAAGCCCTGAGCAGTGTGTGGGTGAGTGAACAGCTCCAGGCTCCTGTGGTGGGTACAGGGGTGTGTCCGGGCAGGTCAGGGCCTCTGGGGGACAGGCCCCAGAGGGAGGGGGTCGTGCTTGGGTCCTCTGCCACTTGCATTCCCAGGATGAGCTGACATATGGCACTGGCTTTCTGCTAACCAGACTCCAAAAAACTGACCAAGAACCCAGAGTGGCAAGGTCCTGATTTACACAGACGGATACAAGTGTGGGGTGACCCGCCCACGTGAGCTGCTGAGGGTGATGGGCGGCCTTAGGCTGCAAGGCCAAGGCCCTCTGTGTGAGGTACTTCTGGGTTCACCGAGCAAGGCCTTTCGCACTCTAGTGGGGGAGCATCTCTGTGGGAGGTGGTCATCTGGTGCCACATGCAGATGGCATTAACTCATGTGGACTCCATGGAGAGAAGGTTACTGCCTTTTGAGCGTCTTCCCAGTCTTCAGATTAGGAAGGGCAAAGCCTCAGTCTGGTGCTAGGACACCTGGCTGCCTCTGGCCAGCCAGGGAACAGCCTCAGGCTAGAAGTTTAACTACATTGTTTCCATCATCCGCCCTGCTTATATTTACAGTTACCACCTATTTCTGGCAGGTGATACTCCTACATTGTTTCCATCATCCACCCTGCTTATATTTACAGGACCACCTATTTCTGGCAGGTGATACTGGTTTACTGCTTGTGATGACTCCCTAACACAGCCCCATGCAGCGTCCCCTCCATGGGAGCTCTGAGCTGAGACCCAGAGGTTTGTGTATCCTCACCTCCACACTATAGACAGGAAAAGAGACTCCAGCCATGTGGTGTGCCCAAGGCCACACAGCTAGAGGGTGGAGGGGCTGGGATTTGAACCCAGTTTCACCTTACATCAGAACCTGTGTTCTTTCCTTTGTCCCAACTCCGGACCACATTGAGGATCTGAATCCTGGAGGCTGCATCCTTGGGGACTCACCCTAGGGCTTTCTCCAGACTCATTTCTTTTTGCCATGTTTATTCCCATGATGTTCCCTGTTGGAGCCTCAGCCAGGACCTTGGGAAGGGCCCCACACTGCAAGTCCATCAGCCAGATGTCGAGGCCACTTATGCCTTCCTCTGAGCTCAGCACAGCACCTGGGAAACGGGCTGCAGCCCGGCCCTGCACCCCGCACATCGCTGCAGCGTGGGTCCAAGGAGGTGCTAGACAAGCCCATCAGCTCCAGCTTCCCTGCTCTCCCTGGCATTGGGTCTCCCACTTCTCCATCTTCCCACACAGTACTGGTGCACGGAGGCTGACATGTCCTACACACCTGACACTTGTGGATGTCCATTACTGAAGCCAGTTATCTGATAGCTGATAGAGCAGTGGGTAACAGCACGTGCATGCCTTAAACCATTTGCTTTAACTCGTGTAAGTGGACATTCCCTCACTAATCTGTTGGTGAGGACCCCACACCTCCCCTGAAAGACTGTGTCGTCTTTCTTGCCTGACCGACCCATCACCGTAGGGCAGCATCTACGACTTTTAGGCTTGGCTCTTCAAAGTTGAGCCAGAACTTTCAGAGGCTTGAGAAGACATCTGAGCGCAGAGCTCTTCTAGATTTGAATAGTTAGCAATCATCTCACTCACCTGAACTGCAGGCATTTTTAAAGCAACTTGCCTGTATCAAGCTTTTCCATGGGATTCAAGTTTATTTCACAGAAACCACTGTGATTGTTCTGTTTGCCCTTGAGTTTGAGCGGCTTACCTAACAATTATATTCATACAATAGAAAGGACTTGGGCATGGTGGCTCACGCCTGTAATCCTAGCACTCTGGGAGGCCAAGGCGGGTGGATCGCTCAAGGTTAGGAGTTCGAGACCAGCCTGAGCAAGGGCGAGACCTTGTCTCTACTAAAAATAAAAAGAAATTATCTGGACTACTAAAAATATATATAGAAAAAACTAGCCAGGCATGGTGGTGCATGCCTGTAGCCCCAGCTCCTCGGGAGGCTGAGGCAGAAGGATTGCTTGAGCCCAGGAGTTTGAGGTTGCTGTGAGCTAGGCTGATGCCACGGCACTCTAGCCCAGGGAACAGAGCCAGACTTTTTTTTTTTTTTTTGAGACAGAGTCTCACAAATTGGTTTTGGGACAAACACCCTGGATCTCAGGAAGCATATTACTCAGAAGCAGGGGTGGCACGGAGAGGAGTCTCCGAGGTATGAATTCCATTCCACATACACAGATGTGCAAGAAATGTTTTCTGGTTTTCTAAAAGGCATCAGTCTCAATGCCCCCACTCTGCCAGGCTGGCAGGAGACATGACTACTCACTGAGAAGTTTCAAGGTGAGGGACTGGTTGGAGCTTGGTTCTTGGTGCTCACAGGTTGCTCAGGGATGGCCATCTTCACAAATTGGCATAGGGGGGCTCAAACTGAATAGCTCCCTGCTGTCTCTCCAACTCCCTGGGTCCTAATAGCCCATATTACCTGGAAGACCTACAGTGCGGCCTATTGAAGAAGCAGGTGCAGCTAAAACCATCTTGCCCTGTTGCCTAAGTACGCAAAGAGGGCCAGGCACAGTGGCTCACGCCTGTAATCTAACACTTGGGGAGGCCAAAGCGGGAGGATTGCTTGAGGCCAGGAGTTGGAAACCAGTCTGAGCAACGCAGTGAAACACACCCCGCCTCTACTACTACTAATAAAAAATTAGGCTGGTAGCACAGGCATGTAGTTCCAGCTGCTGGCTCAGGAGGCTGAGGAGGGAGGATTGGTGGAGTCCAGGAGTTTGAGGTTACAGTGACCTATGATGTACCACTGCACCCCACCTGGGTGACACGGCAAGACCCTGTTTCAAAGAACAAAAACCAGAACCCCCCTGCCCCAGAGGTGGGGGAGTGGAGTTTGAAACACAGTGAGGCCACTCGTCAAGCCCCAGGTCCCAGTGTGGGTGGAAGGGAGCATTCCCCCAAATGAGGCGCCTTTCTCTAATTGCACAAAGGCATCCTACCAGCCAGTAGAAGTGCAGGGGCGGCCCTTCAGCTCCAGGATCTACAGACCTCCCTTAGCCTCTGGCCACTTGCCCCAACCTCGACTCCGCCTCTTTAGACACATTCTTCTTCCCCGCATTCTCAAGGAGCTCCACCCAAGCTGGGGAATCCTCTCCCAGTCCACTCCAGGCAAGCTGCTCGGCTTTCTGCCCTGCCACACCCTTCCTCTGGGCAGCTAGCACAGGGGAAGGGAAGGGGAAATACAGGGGAAAACTGAGAGAAAGCAGAGCCGAGATTAACATCTCGATCCTATCTCTACCGGGCAAAGCGCCTGCACCTGCCAGAGGCACAGGACGGCTCGTCTCGGGTGAATCCCTTCCTCCTTCGTTTGCATAAAATCACACAGGTTTTTCGGTTCTGAGAGCAGTTTTCCATCCTCTCCATTGCCAAGGCCACACGGCAAGTCAGGGACGCAGCCTTTCCCAGCTCTAGTACCCTGCGGAGGCCCGCCCAGGGTGGAGGCCAGCTCTCTTCCACGCCCCCTGTGCCAGCCAAGGGTGCGCCGGAAACAGCTCTGTGCTTCCGGCAGGAATTACCGAACCCCCTTGACTCCGCCTCCCTCGCCACTGCGATTGGCTGAAGGGCGTGCACCCGACCCAAACTGGGCCAATTGGAGAGCGCTAACCCCGTGGCAGCACTGATTGGGCCACGGATGGGCATGTGACATAACAGACCAATCAGGGTCCTTCCCGAGGGTTTCTCTACCTGAGACCAGCTCACCTGTGCTTGAGTCGCAGCATCAATGTTTGAATAGGCCCGCTGGGGAGGGAGACGTGAGGCTCGCCGGCAGAGAGAGGTGGGAGGCGGAGGCACCTTGCCTGTGGTCATCCCCAGCCTTTCCCAAGGCCCACCCTTCGATTTGATGAGGCTGCCCGAGGGTCCTTCGAGTAAGTTCCTCCCTCCTTGGCTAATTTGAATCAGGTTTCTGTCCCGGGCGGTAGAGCATCACGTTGGGAACTGGGACTCCCCCGGCGTGTTGGCGCGCGCCTGTAATCTCAGCTACTGGGGCACCTGAGGCGGGAGGATCGCTTGAGGCGAGGAGTTGGAGACCAGCCTGGGCAACATAGCGAGACCTCGTCTCTTAAAAAAACAAATAAAGGCCGGGCGTGGTGGCTCACGCCTGTAATCCTAGCACTCTGGGAGGCCGAGGCCAGTGGATCGCTCAAGGTCAGGAGTTCCAGACCAGCCTGAGCAAGAGCGAGACCCCATTTCTACTAAAAAATAGAAAGAAATGATCTGGACAACTAAAAAAAATAAAAAATAAAAATAAAAAAAAATATATATATATATAAATTAGCCGGGCATGGTGGCACATGCCTGTAGTCCCAGCTCCTTGGGAGGCTGAGGCAGAAGGATCGCTTGAGCCCAGGAGTTTCAGGTTGCTGTGAGCTAGGCTGACGCCACGGCACTCTAGCCCGGGCAACAGAGCAAGACTCTGTCTAAAAAAAAAAAAAAAAAAAAAAAACCCAAGTAAAAAACATGGGCTCCGGAGGCAGCCAGCTTGGCTTCAGGTCCCTGCCAGCACTCGAACTCACTAGCTGTGTACCTGGGGCATGTTACTGAACAGCTTGCTGCCTCAGTTTCCCCAGCTGTAACGTACATTGGGTTACTGGGGATTAAATGAGTTAATAACAGTACTTGGTACACAGAAAGCCCTCCATGAACACCAGCCCTTCAAATGGGAGCACCCTGGGTCCTACACCTGGGACCCTTGACTCCTCCCTACATAGTGGAATCTCTGACTGTGGCTTTATTTGAAAATAAGGTCTTTGCAGATATAATTAAAGATTTCAAGATGAAATAATCCTGAATTTAGGGTGAGCCCTAAATTGCCTCTACTCAGGGCAACAGAGTGAGACTCTGTCTCAAAAATAAATAAATAAATACATACATAAATAAAACTTTGCTCTCTGTTCGCCCAAGCAATTCCATGTCTAAGCATTTATTTTTAGCAAATAATTGGAACACCGCAAAGTTGTGCATGCAAGAGTGTTCCCCATAGTTGTTCAAAATGGCGAAAAATTAGTGAAGAACTAAATACCCATCAATGCAGCTTGGTCAAATACGCACCTCCGTGTGACATCAGGCAGTTGTTAAACTCCATCGTGTGGAGTTCAAAAGAGGTTATGTAAACGTGAAAAACTACATCTTAGTATGTCTGCACAAACATTAACCATAAAAATGATAAATTGGACTTTATTAAAATTAAGAGCTTCTATTCATCAATATACAACATTAAGAGGCTAGTTTCAAATGCTAGTTCTTCCACTAACTGGCTGTGAGACCTGGGTGAACTATTTCAATCCTCTGTGCCTTGGTTTCTCATCTGTGAAATGGGGAGAACTTCATATGGCTTGTTCCAGTTAACTGTTATCGTGTAACAAGCCACTCTAAAACTCAGTGGTATAAAACAACAACAATCGTTTCATGTGGTTACATATCCGAAATTTGGGCAGGGCTTGATATGGAGTGGGTGGCTCATCTGTGCTCCAAGGATGTCAGTTGGGGTTGCTCCACTGGTGGCGCCAGGCTCTATTTCCAAGCTGGGGTACTCACAGCCAGCAAGTTGGTGCTGGCTGTTGCCTGGGAGCTCAGCTGAGCTGAGGATCAGCGGCCTCGGTTCCTCTCTCCTCCAGGGCCTCTCTCCAGGCTGCTCAGACTTCCTCACAGTGTGGCGGCTGGCTTTCAAGAGGAAGTGTCCCAAGAGTCAGGAAGTAAGAGCCACAAATTTCTTGTAGCTGGGTCCAAAAAAATGGCAGAGCACCACCTCTGCCTCATTCTATTGGTCAGGCAGTCACATAGCTCCGATGAAAGGGGAGGAGACACAGACCCCCATCTCTCACTGGGTGGGGCGTCAAAGAATTTACAATGTTCTAAAACTGCCAGGGTTGCTGTGAGGATTAAATCATGTACACAGTCTTAAGGGATCATCCCATGGATCAGTTATTAATACAACGACAGAAGGGAGCTTTGTAGGGAGAAGCCCGGCAGACGTGGCTTAGCATGACTAGATGCTAGATCAAAGCTAACGTTACAGTAAGAGAACAAATTGACATTGTTGCTGCTGCTTAAAGATGCCAGTATACTGCTGCCTCAGGGCCTTTGCACTTGCTGCCCTCCCTGCCTGGTGTGCTCCTCCCCCAGCTGTCCACAGGCTGCTCCCTTCCTTCCTCCACGTCTCTGCTTCAGTGTCACCACCTCAGGAAGCTACCCCCACTACCACCTGCATGACTGTGACCAGCTCTGCCTTTCCTTTCCCACCCGACATTACACGTTTTTATAAAAATTGTTTCTTTTTTATTCTGTTCTCCACTAGAATGTTAGTTTTTCAAAGGCATTTTTGTCTGTGTTGCTCACTGCCGTATCCCTAGCACCTAGAACAGTGCCTGGCACATAGTAGGTGCTCAGTCAAGACAGGTGGAACGAATGAATAAACCTGGCGATAGCTCAAATACTACCTCCTTTGTGAGGTCTCCCTTGATTTAACCCACGAGTGAAGGGCCTTCCTCCCCACTGTTTTCAGCTTGGTGTTTGTGCATCTCTCTGGGGACTGAGCCTTGTTTATCTCTGGTTTCCCAATCTAGCCCATGGCACACTGTAGACCCTCAGGGAATGAACAGTATCTCTTAGTCTAATTTCCGCCTATCCACATAGCCAGCTTTGTGAAGCAGGTTTGCATCTGGCATCTCGGTGAATCCTCAGCGCAGCCTTCTGAGACGGGTGTGATCATGCCCAGGTGACAGATGTGGTCCAGAGAGGAACAGTGGCTGGCCCAAGGTCAGGCAGCTGGTTGGGTCAGAGCTGGACCTAGAGCCCCAGTCTCACACTCCCCAGGAAGGAAGTGCTTGGGAATGGCAGGTCCTGCGGGGGAGCCAGGGAGGATCTTGGAAATCAGCTCCACAGGGGTTGCGAATCAGGGCCTGCAGGGCCCACAACTGGGAGCTGGTGCAGCAACAGTCTTGGTGGGTCACAAGAAGCCAGAAACCCTAACTTGGCAATTGATTCAAATGAAGCCAAAATCCAAAGGGAGCAGCCAGAACGGGTTCCTCTGTAGGTGGAGGCTGTCTTTGGACCGGAGTTTGCAACCTTTGTGCTGTATCTACATCCTAGACCGATCCTCCACTTTATGGCCCAGAGAGAGGAACGATTCACCCAAGGTCACACAGCTAAAGACATGATTTGAACATGGGGATCTGGCCTGGGGAAGACAGGATTAGGTGGGTAGTGACTCCCCTAGCCCCTAGTCAATTCCTGCCACCGTAGGCAGCCCAGGCACACACCAAAGAGGAAAACCAGATGCAGACCAGTGGGGAGGGCTGAGTTTCAGAAGCAAACAGACCCAAGGTTTGGCCTCCAGCCCCAGCTCTCACCAGCTGTGTGACCTTGGCAAGGCACTCCCTTCTCTGAGCTCTGGCCTTGCCCCTGTAGGATGGAAACAGGATGCCCTGGGGAAAGGATGACCTGCTGTCCAGCTTGGCTGGTCAGTGTGAGTTCCTCCACCCTGGGGGGCCTGGCCAGATTCCGCTTGCTCTGATTATGGAACCAACAGGTGGCACTTGCTTTGAACACTTCCTACATGAAGTCCTGCTGCGGTTACCACATAGCGCCAGCTCTGTTCGTTGGGTGATTGCATAAGAATGGACTATGTGTTTTCAGAAGAGGCCTCAGGACAGCCCTGGTGACACTGGAGCCAACCTCACCATCCTAGCGTCCCCTCCCCACTGAGCTCGCTCCCAGGCTGAGCTGGTGCCTGGATCCTCCCTGACTGCTCAGTCTCTGACCTTAACGAGCTTTCCCAGTCCTGTCTTCATTTAAAAAAAAATAAATAAACTCACCCTCCAACTTGCAAAAGCCCTAGGGGATTAATACATTAATGCATTAGCTCCACAGAGGCCCAGCTGGCGGTGGAGGGGAGCTGATGATCCGGCTGGTTCTGGCCTCCCCCTCCAAGGTTATGGAGACCCTGCCCTCCCCACCCAGGGCCTTGGAATCCAGCCAGCTGCTTCTGCAACAGGAATGAGGGGACGGGCAGTTTGGGAAGAAACGCCTCCCCTCCAGGAGGTCACTGTTCAGCCCACCACCCTGGCCAGCCCCTGCATCTCTCCATGGGGCGTCCCCTCCTTCCCTGTCCTGGAGCCACGCTCTTGTCCTTGAGCCCACCCAGCCCCTTCAGAATTCCAGACCTGCCCCACTGCCTCCCAGATGTTCCCTGTCCCTTCCCACGCCAGGCCCATGGCTGGCACCCCACCCAGGCAAGCAGCTCCTCCCCAGCGGCAGGCCTGAAGCCCATGGGCCTTGCCCGCTGAATGCTCCTTTCATGCTCTGACGACGGGGCCTGAGCCTCCCAGCATGTCACCAGTCACCGCAGCTGCTCCCATGTTGGTCCCAAAGGGAATCAAAATATTTCTCTCCAGAATATGGAGGATTGTTAAAGACACTGAAAGTGCAGGGGACACTCTGCCTCAGCCTCTGTTTGCCTGGAGGTAGGACATAAATCCTTTCTCACCAGGGACAGCACTTGCTTATTGGCCCAGAGAAGGCACTGCAAGCACCAGAGGAATCTGGAAACAGATTTGACTGTCTTCTCACATTTTCCCACCTTTTTAAAGCCTGGAGCTGCTCTCTCCTTTGTCTGTCACTATATAGGATTTATGGCTCTTTGTTAAAATAGTATATAAGCAAGGCCCCTAAACCACTGTGTTGAGAGAGAAGTACTTTTAAACTGAGACCTCAACCAAGTGATGGGTACAGCACATGCTAATAAACTTCTGCCTTTTTTGTTGTTGTTAATCTGTCTTTTGTTTTCAGGGCAGAGTGTCAACTAAGAACCTAAAAAGGGAAAGAAAAGAAATTATGTTTTCTCTCTAATTTGTTGTGGGTCGGGGAGGAGGGAGGAGTACGTGCAAAAATAAAAAATTTAAAAAAAAGGAAATTATGTTTTCTCCCCTACAGTTTGTTTTTAAAGAGATGAGGTCTCGCTCTGTTGCCCAGGCTGGAGTGCAGTGGTGTGATCATAGCTCACTGCAGCCTTGAACTCCTGGGCTCGAGCGATCCTCCTGGCTCAGCCTCCTGAGAAGCTGGGACTACAGATGCATATCACCATGCCTGGCTAATTTTTTTTTTTTTTTTTTTCGAGACAGAGTCTGGCTCCGTTGCCCTGGGTAGAGTGCAGTGGCATCATCACAGCTCACTGCAACCTCAAATTCCTGGGCTCAAGTGATCCTCTTGCCTCAGCCTCCTGAGTAGCTGGGACTACAGGCATACACCAAGATGGCCAGGTAATTTTTCTATTTTTAGTAGAGACAGGGTCTTGCTCTTGCTCAGGCTGGTCTTGAACTCCTGAGCTGAAGCAATCCTCCCGCCTTGGCCTTCCAGCTGCTAGGATTACAGGTGTGAGCCACCGGGCCCAGCCCCATTGTGAAGTTTTAAAAGAACTTTTTTTTTTTTTCTTTCTTTCTTTCTTTTTTTTTTTTTGAGACAGAGTCTCACTTTGTTGCCCTGGCTAGAGTGAGTGCCGTGGCGTCAGCCTAGCTCACAGCAACCTCAAACTCCTGGGTTCAAGCGATCCTACTGCCTCAGCCTCCCAAGTAGCTGGGACTACAGGCATGCGCCACCATGCCCGGCTAATTTTTTCTATATATTTTTAACTGTCCAATTAATTTCTTTCTATTTTTGGTAGAGACGAGGTCTCACTCTTGCTCAGG
>CAUYSK010049394.1:0-22501 GCA_963575035.1 Avahi laniger
ACCTGTCAACCACCACAGTCTTCATGGCTGCTGTGATCTGAATCAGAGCCCTCTCTAAGGAGAAATCTCAGACTAGTTCTGTTTTCAGGCCCCATTTCCTTTTCTTTTCTCCTTGCCAGGTTCCACTGGGATGGCCTCTGACGTCAAACTGGGCTGAAGAGTGGCAGGCTCAGCCAGGTCCAAGAACACATTCTGCCTTGTCAGGCCCCAGTCAGGAGTCACATTGGCTGCCCTTTCAGGGTCTGTGAGGGCCTGTGAGGCTTGTGATGGAGGGTGTCGTGGAGGCTGCTGGCTGCAGGGAGGGAGAGTTTCGGAGCTGGGGAGGGAGGGGAGAGTGAGGGGGGCTGTGGGCGATGTGTTAGTTGGAGTAGGCCAGCCGCTGTACCCAAAGCTCTGAAATATCAGTGGATTAAACAATAGAAAATGTTAGCAATCATTGAGGTGGTGGTTAGTCTTCCAGGACCCAACTCCTTCCAAATCTTTCTGTGACATCTTTAACAAGGTCTCCAGAATCTCCACAAAAGGGGAAGAAAGCCTGGAGACCCACCAGGGGGCTTTACCACAGGGACATAAAGTACACAATTTCTGCCTGTGTTCCACTGTTACATGATCCACCAAGTGGCAAGAAATGTAAACCCAGCTAAGTCCACCTTCCCACACCTCAGCCTGCCCCTTCCCATCCTCCCACAGAGGTCAGGGGTTATAACATGGTACATCTACATTTTAACCTCCGGTCACATACAGCAGCAATCACCAACATTTTTGGCATCAGGGACCATTTTCATGGAAGACAATTTTTCCATGGACCCGGATGGGGGGGATGGTTTCAGGATGACTCAAGCACATTACATTTATTGTGCACTTTATTTCTATTATTACTACATTGTAATATGCAATGAAATAATTATACAACTCACCACAGGTTGGGGACCCCTGACTACAGGACGTGAAGGAAATGCCCTGATATCAAAGCAAACCTCGGTTACAGGCTGAACTGTGTCCCTTAAGTTTCGTGTGTTGAACCCTAAGCCCGGCACCTCAGACTGTGGCTGTATTTGGAGACAGGGCCTTTAAAGTGAGGATTCTAATAAAATGAGGCTGTCATGGGTTGTCCTAATCCAATCTGCCTGGTGTTTTTATAACAAGAGGGAAATTTGGACACAAACACAGACACCCAGGATGCTCGGCACACTGGAGAAAGGACGGCCATCTGAGAGCCAAGTAGGCCTCAGGAGAAACCAAACCTGCCTATAACTTAATCTTGACTATCTAATATCCTGCAGGCTTTTCTGAATATCAAAGGCCTTCAAGGAATTAGACTCCTTGCAAGGAGCAGTGTCCCTCTGGAGCATTCCCCTCAGGGCTTCCTCTTTTTATATATTTGAATTAATTTCAGGTATCCTAATCATTGAAGTCAGGGTAGCCTGTTGTCCCAGTGTTGAAATAGTTGACACAGGTTGGGTCTGGGTGTCTCTCAAAATAACAGAAAAGAATAATTTAAAAATTCCCAGTAAGATGATAAATATTCCAAATATCCTTATTTGATTATATGAATGTATAAAATTATTATGTGTACAGAGAAAATATTTACAGTTATTATGATCAGTAAAAAGATTGATATATCAGTAAGAAACTCAGAGCTTATTTACCTTTTTCCATGTGAAATAGATAAAATAAATAGATGTTTATGAAAGGTCTTGTAGATAATAAATTCTCTCCATCTTACCTTTAATCAAGCCCTCAAAGACCATAAAGACCAAGAAAGAAAGCACAATCCTCTTTTTTTTTTTTTTTTTTTTTGAGACAGAGTCTCGCTCTGTTGCCCCTGCCACAGTGCAGTGGCATGATCACAGCTCACTGCAACCTCAAACTCCTGGGCTCAATGATGCTCCTGTCTCAGCCTCCTGAGTAGCTGGGACCACAGGTGTGCACCACCAACTCCCAGCTAATTTTTCTATTTTTTGTAAAGATGGGGTCTTGCTGTTGCTCAGGTTGGTCTCGAACTCCTGGCCTCAAGCAGTCCTCCCACCTTCGCCTTCCAGAGTGCTAGGATTAATGCATAAGCCACAGTGCTCGGCCACAACTCTCTTAATTGTGGGTCGTGTCATACTCTCCTCCAGAAAATCCACAAAGTAATATCAGCCTTGTTCTAACACTCAACAAACAATTTCTCCTGTTGAGTTATGGGCTTGGAAAAGGGTCACTGTGCAAGTCAAGAGGCCGGGAGCACAGTTCCAGTTATCTGTGGTTATAATATTGGCACACATTTCCCCACCATATTACACTCAGAAACCTGCATCCTTATGCCACTCCACAGAGAAGTACTGCTTTCAGGCCCCATGACAATTATGTGACATGGTGATTGCCTCTTCATGTTGAGTCTCCCAGGAGTTCTGTGTGCTACTTATATCTGGATATCTAGGTTTCTGGCCAGACCAGGCATATTTTCCTCCAGTATTCCAAGAAATAGATTTTCCAGCCCTTGTGTATTTTCTGTTTCTCTCTCCAGGATGTCTTATATCATTCTTGTATTTGGTTTATTTACATAATACCACATTTCTTGTATGTTCTGTTCATGTCTCTTGCTTCTGTGTTCTTTTTCTTCATCTGATTTGTTTAGCACACAGGCATTATCTTCAAGCTCTGAGATTCTCTCCTCTGCGTGATCCATTCTATTTTTAAGGCTTTCCACTGTGTTTTGAAGTTCCTTGAATGCCTCCTTCATTTCCAGGATTTCTGTTTTTTTTTCGTAATATTTCAATTTCTTTAGAGGATTTTTCATTCATTTCCTGTGCTGTTCTCTTGGTTTCTTTGTGTTGGGTTTTTATTTTCTCTTCAATTCGATTAAGTTTCCTTACAATCCATATTTGGAATTCTTCCTCCACCAATTTAATAATTTCATTTAAATTAGAGTCCAATTTTGAGGGTCTCATGATTTCTTTTTGGGGTGACTTTTCTCTCTGCTCTTTCATATTCCCTGTGTTCTTTCTCTGGTTCTTTCTCAGCAGGGTAATTGATTGAGAACTGGGAGTGCTAGGACTGGTTTATGTCCTTAACTTGGAGCCCCCAAGGGATGTTCCTTAACAGTGGTGGGAGGAGGCCCACTGGTCTTGTATTGCCTTAGAGGTATTTTGGCAAGTTGGGTTACCTCTGACCTGTTGTATTCACCTCTTGCCAGTGGAGATGAGTGAGTTTGGTCCACCAGCTTAAGCTCCCATGTGGTGAATCGCACCTGTGTGTATAACTTCACTGCCCTCTAATAGCTTGAGATGGAGGGCACTGTGTTGAGCTATGGGGTTACCTTCTCTGTAATTGGTGGTAGATTGCATGAAGGAGCCAGTTATCGAGGCAATCTGATGCCTCTGTGCTGGTTTCTGGTCCCCGTGGGAGGAATACTAATGCCCGGATCTTTAGGAAGGATCTTGCCACTCCCGAGGGTTATTTGGACCTTATTCCCCCTTAAAGTGGTGGTAGGAGCAAGGCAGGTTGCAGCTGCTGCCCACCAACCTGGATGTGTGTGCTTCTATGGTTACTTGATCTGCCGCTAGGAGGAGTTGCTAATACGTTATTCAGGGTTCTTCCACCACACTTGGGAGGCTGCTCCTGATGGAAGGGGTTACTTAGAGCAATTGCTGTGGCCTCTGGCCAGGATTTTTCTTCCCTGACCGCAAACTCCACCGTTGGCAGCCACCTATCAGACATCAAGAAATGGATTTTATTACATGAAAAAAATACAAATAAAATTTAAGAACCTCTTTAACAAAATTTCCAATAGGACACTTAGGTGGGATCATGATGTAGTTTTTCTAAGACTTAACCTTTTTAAAAATGGGATTGATTACAGGCAGCAGAAAGAAAACTTGCTAAAGAGTATATTTTTCTTCCACATCGCCTCCATCACAAAACTTTTATGGTTCCGTTCCTCTACCTGTGTGTGTACATTATACATATGCATATCTATTACATAAACTAATACATGTAATCCTAAAATACATAACACTAATATGTAATACTGATAAATATAAAAATATACACATAAAATCACACTTGTATCTAGCTTATTTCCTTAGGCTAACGCTATTTACATTTGTATATGTTGTTGCCTATATTGTCCATTCTTTTTTATTGCTGAGTAGTATTCCATTGTGTGAGCAGAACAAAATTTATGCATTTGTCATTTGATGAGCACTTGAGTTGTTTCCAGTTTTTGGTGATCATGTAAAAAAACTGCTATGAAAAGTTGTGCATAGTTTTTGTGTGAACACAGGTTTCCAATTCTCTTGGGAGAATATCTACAAATGTCTTATAGTGTATGTATGATTTAACTTTATAAGTAACTGGGAAACTCTCTTCCAAAGTGGCTATGTCATGTAACATTCTCATTGGCAACATATGACAGTCCCAATTACTCCATATTCATGTCAGCATTTGGTATTGTCAGTTATTTATTTATTTGTTTTTGAATTTAATCATTCTAATAGATGTTCCATGGTTTCTCATTGGTTTCAATGGTTCCAATTTACATTTTCCTAATGTTTAATGATGTTGAGAACATTGTCATATACTTACTTGACACCAGAATCTCTTAACTGGCTAAGCATCTATGCAAATATTTTCCCCATTTTTAAATTAGTTTTGTTGAGTTGTGAAAATTTTTATATATTCTGTGAAGAATTTCTTTGTTAAATATATGCATTGTTAATATTTTCTCCAAGTTTGTAACTCATATTTTCAATTTCTTAACAATCTCTGTAGATTTTATTTCGGTTAAATCAAATGATCAATTTCTCTTCTCATCACTTCTATGTACTAAACATTTATGTTTCCTCAAAATCTATATGTTGAAACCTTATCCCCAATGTGATGTCGTTTGGAGCTGTGGCCCATTTGAGGGGTGATTAGGTCATGAGGATGGAACCTTCATGAGTGGGTTTGGTGCCCTTATAAAGGAGAGCCCAGAGAACTTCCTTGCGTGTTCTGCCATGTGAAGATGCAGTGAGATGATGCTTGTCTAAACCAGACACCAAATCTTCTGGTACCTTGATCTTGAACTTTTCAGCATCCAGAATTGTGAGGAATACATTTCTGTTGTTTAGAAGCCACCCAGTCTATGGTAATTTCTATTATAGCAGCCTTATAGAATAAGACAATGACATGATGCTTTTTGTGCCTTTTATAAGAATTCTTTGCTGAACTTAGGGTTATAAGAGAATACAGTTTGAGAGGAGTAATATGAAAGAGACAGTTTGACAGCTGGCCAGGTCAAGTATGCTGTGCTGTAAAAAGTGTGAGGGAGAAAATGAAGGAGCAAAACTAAATAACTGAATTACATTTGTAACTTGAGGATAGTAATTATTCCTTGTCTATAGTTCAGGTTGTTTTGTGAGGATCTTCTCTGATGATACAGGTGGAAAGTGCAAATGTTATTATTAATATATCGGTATTCACCTACTTCTGTACATACTCTGGTCCTGAAAATGCATGTGAAAGTAGAACTGAGAAAATTAGCTTCTGAGTCATAACCAGGTTTCCATGCCTAGATAACAAAAAATATAATAAAATACCTAATTATACTTCATCACTTAGAGACAATCTTTAATATATTTACTTTCAGCATTTCAACACATTTCTTATGTCTAATTATTTCCACAACTGTGCATGTGGATTAGGTCCAATGAGCATCCAACTGAAGCTCCAGATCCTGCCCCATAAAATTAATTGTTTTCCATTTTTAGATCAAGTACTAAGTTGATAGAATCTATGGTTCTTAGTTCTGGTAACATGATTTTTATGGTTCAATTTCTCAATTTTGTAATGAATACAAACAACATGGAATAATGTTCAAGTAGTCTTACAAACACTGCTGAGGAGACCACGTTGCCCACATGAGGCATGTGGAGCTGGTCTGTGGAGTCTCCTTGGGCAGCTGGAGGCATTTGTTTGTCACTAGATGAGCCAAAGATTCAGGTATGAAATGAAGGTCAGGACTAGACTCCTGAGCTTTCCGCATGGTGTAAACAATCGGACTGTGCCAGGTAATTCTCTGCCTACGTCTTACCTCGGGTTTTCAGAATGTCTTCTACAGAGCCAGAGTTCAAAACTTGCTTTCTGAATGCTCGATAAAAAGTCTTTAGAGAAATCTATTAAACCATGACAGAAATCTGTACTAATTAATTATCATTAAATGAAGATATTATACAAGTAACAGAGAAAACATAATCATGGAAAACTGTGACTTGTAACTGAACTGGCATTGTCTTAGAGTGATGCAGCTTTACATTGACGAGGTAGAAGAAAGAAAGCATTCAAACTTTTCCATATCTAAAAGCCGAAGCCTTTGTTTTATAGAGAAGTGATTGTGTATGTAGATAAGTGAAGGAACAGCTAGGGCCAAGATAAGGGATGGAGAAAAAAATTTTTCTTTCTAATAAAAGGAGGAAGGTCTGGGAGATGTCTGTAGTTACTGGGGCTCAAGAGAAAGGAGAGAATAGGGGAGGTGAGAGAGGAATGTGGAGAGGAGAGGAGGGCAAGCAACCTGGGGGTGAAAACCGTGGGGCACAGGAAAATCCTTGGTTAATTTGAGGGCAAAGAGGGGAAACTCCTGTGTGTGCTGGTGCTGGGTGCAGGCAGGAGGGAAGCCATGGAAGGTGAACTTCCAGTGAGGGCGAGAGTCCAGGGAGGGGCAGGACTTGGAGCCAAGAGTGAGTATGAGAAAGGATGTAAAGTGAAGCACGTGAGCAAAAACAAACAAATGGGACCTGATCAAATTAAAAAGCTTCTGCAGAGCCAAGGAAACAATCACCAGATCAAACAACCTACAGAATGGGAAAAAATATTTGCATGTTACACATCATATAAGGGCTGATAACTAGCATCTATATAGAACTCAGGAAAATCAGCAAGAAAAAAAATCAAAAAGCCCTATCAAAAAGTGGACAAAGGACATGAACAGAAACTTTGCAAAAGAAGACAGTATAATGGCCAAAAAACATATGAAAAAATGCTCAACATCTCTAATCATCAGGCAAGTGCAAATCAAAACCACAATGAGATATCACTTATCTCCAATGAGAATAGCTTTTATCTAAAAGTCCCAAAACAATAAATGTTGGTGTGAATGTGGAGAGATAGGAACACTCATATACTATTGGTGGGACTGCAAACTAGTACAACCTCTGTGGAAAGTAATACAGAGATACCTCAAAGAACTACAAGTAGAACTACCATTTGATCCAGTAATCCCATTACTGGGCATCTACCCAAAAGAACAAAAGACATTCTATAAAAAAGACATCTGCACTCAAATGTTTATAACAACACAATTCACAATTGCAAAGATGTGGAAACAACCCAAGTGCCCATCAATACATGAGTGGATTAATAAAATGTGGTATATGTATACCATGGAGTTCTACTCAGTCACAAAAACAATGGTGATCTAGCACCTCTTTTATTATCCTGGATAGAGTTGGAATCCATTCTACTAAGTGAAGTATCTCAAGAATGGAAAAACAAGCATCACATGTACTCACCATCAAATTGGTATTAACTGATCAACACTTAAGTGCACATATAGTGATAACATTCATTGGATGTTGGGCAGATGGGAAGGGAGAGGAGGGGATGGGTGTTTTCCCACCTAATGGGTGTAGTGCACACCATCTGGGGGATGGACATGCTTAAAGCTCTGACTTGGGTGGGGCAAAGGCAATATATGTAACCTAAACATTTGTACCTCTGT
The DNA here is from genome assembly GCA_963575035.1 of Avahi laniger. Lineage (NCBI taxonomy): Eukaryota > Metazoa > Chordata > Mammalia > Primates > Indriidae > Avahi > Avahi laniger. Next base: position 7,742 of record CAUYSK010049394.1, read on the forward strand.
AATATGCTGAAATAAAAATAATTTTAAAAAAATGAAAAGCAAAAATAAAAAATAAAAAACAAAAAAAATAAAGTGATGCACATGCCCAATTTCTAAATAAATTAGGGGCTTTTCTCATTTAGGGGTCACCAGGGCAAGGGCTGGAGTAGTCCATGGTTTCCATTATATTCTATCTGCAGAGACACAATCCCTTGGATACCAGGTTCCCATCCAGGGAACGCCTGCCAGCAGACAGGTGTTACAGAACCAACTTCCTTGGAGAGTGCAGAGCCCGGGCCAGGAAAGGAAGATTTTGAATCAAGCTGCACCACCTGACAGATATTCCTGAACTGGCAGGTCTCTGAAGGAGAGAGTTGAAGCACGTACAGAGGAACTCTTCCAGGCATGTTGAAAGCAGCTGGGCCTTCTATATTATAATGTCCCTATGCCCTACCAGGGACAAGAAGGAGCTTTGAGATGTGATATGATAAGAGAGATGTGACCACAGAGTGGGACAAGGTGTGTTAAACAAGCTGAATTTGTGCCTGTGGCTGCAGATCTTGCACGCAGGGTGCAATCTTTCTTCAATTTTTTCTGACCTAATGAGAGATAAGATCCTACCACCTGCTCCCAGCCCTGAATTCTCAGGTCATTGAGGTTAATTTTGGAGGACAAGTAGGGAGAGAGGAGGTGTCACTTGTCATTTATGCCCTCAAGATATAGCATAGAATGCAAATCACCACAGCTCAGACTCAGGAATGCCGAGTTGCTGATACTCTGGCCCTGGGAGTGAGGACGGCAGATCCCACATCCCCTGAGGGCTCCCTGAAAGAGGCCCCAGGACAGGCCTCTGAACATGCTGCCAGTTTGCTTCTGGTGTGGGTCAGCCAGGCACAGAAGACAGTGGCCACTGAACAGCAATTTTCTTTGTTATCACCCCACTCTTTTCTTCTTCTTCTTCTTTTTTTTTTTTAATTTTTTTGAGGAAGTAGAAACCATGATGAAGACACTGCTAATATTTGAAAGTTTTTTCTCCATTTCAGTTAACTTATTCATTTCTTTATTCATTTAGTGCCACTAAAGGCCAAGACTTGGAATAGATGGCCCTCTGCTTTGGCAGAAACAATCCACATGTATCAGGGCACAGTAGCTGCTGACTTTGAGGAGAAGCGCCAGTTACTATTATCCTCACCACAGTGCATCTCATGGTTATTATGCCCACGTTCCACCTTAGGCAGCGAGGTGGAGGAATTTGTCCAAAGACGTACAGCAAATGAGAGGCTGCAGGGACATCTGGGCCTGGGCAGTCCTCTCCCAGAACCTCAGTTCCTACTGGGAGCACCATCTTGCTTCTTTGATGAAACTTTGGACAGGAAAATGAGACCCAGGACTGAGAACGGGCTGCCGAGCTGAAGGTGCCTGGAAATAAATAAAAAGACAAAGTTCCTTTGAGAATTGCCACTTCCAGGGAAACTCTGTACTCCCCATGGAAATGACAACAGGGAGTAAGCCATGTACCCCGGACAGGTTTTGGGTCAAGAAACACCAGGGATATTAATTTAATGCATCTCTTACAACGGATGGTTCCTAATTTGTTGAAAGGCAGAATGTCTGTGAATACAGCCTCCTGAACCCTCTGTGAGTGCTCTGTGAATGGAATGGAAGGCACAGGTGGTTCAGTCCTCTGTGACACACCTGGGTAGGGCCAGCTTGGGTGGTTGAGGCTCATTTGACATGCAGGAGAATAGGGAACCCTGGGGAACTTCCAAATCCTAGCACATCCGGGTTGTTCATATTGTTTTCTGCCCAGATAAGCTCCTCTTTAATCAGTTCACCTCTTTTCTTTTTTTAAGACTGTGACCCAGAACTTCATTGCCCTAGGCAGTATTCAACACGTACTGAGACTTGTTACATGCTAGACACTGGCTGGGTGCTGGGCACACAACAGTGGATCAGGGCACTGTCCACGGGGTCTCTGAAGGGCTATGGGAGGGTATAGGAACAGACAAGTTACACAGCAGTGTGTGTATATATGAGGGGTCTTCAAAAAGTTCATGAAAAAATGGAATTAAAAGATAAAAATAAAAAATATAAACTTTAGTTCTCAACATAAACTCCATCAAGTTCAAGACATTTTTTAAAGCAATGATGCCAGCCATTTATTTCGCCCTGAATGAACTGAGGGTCCTGGGAATTTAACCATGGGATTGCGTTGTTTTTACATTATTCACTGAAGAAAAATGGGTGCCCTTTGCAGCTTCCTTAAGATGAGGAGACAAAAGACTTCAGAAGGAGCCAAATCAGGACTGTAAGGTGAATGCCTAATGATCTCTTATTGAAACTCTCCCAAAATTGCCCCGGTTTGGGGAGCAGGAACATCGCCGTGGGGGAGAAGGACTCTGTGGTGAAGTTTCTCAGGCATTTTTCTGCCTAAGCTTCGGGTTTCTCAAAACACGCCTGTAATAAGCAGATGTTATTGTTCTTTGACCCTCCAGAAAGTCAACAAGCAAAATTCCTGGAGCATCCAAAACCCTGTCGCTATGATCTTCACTTTGATTCGTCCACTTGTGCTTCGACGGGGCCATTTCCACACCTTGGTCCCATTGTTCTGATCGTGCTTCGTCTTCCAGATGGAATTGGTACAGTTCTTTGAAGAAACGCTTCAGGATCTTAATGTCACTTGTTTAAAATTTCCATTGAAAGCTCTGCTCTTGTCGGCAGCTGATCCGGGCACAATGGTTTTGGCACCCAGTGAGTGAAAAGTTTGCTCAATTTTAATTTTTCTGTCAGAATTGTGGAAGCCGGACCAAGTGAGATGTCTGTGGTGTTGGCCCTTGTTTGTGCTGTTAATCTTCAGTCCTTTTCAGGTAGGGCACAGACAAGATGAGCTTTTTCCTCACAAATTGATGTGGATGGTCTGGCGCAGCGGGCTTCACCTTAAACATTGTCTTGTCTCCATTAGTAAATGAAGAAGTGGTCTCCATTAGTAAAATGCTGATTTCTTTGGAGCATTGTCCCATAAACTTTTTGTAAAGCATCAGTGATTTCACTAATCTTCCACTCAAGCTTCACAATAAATTTGTTATTTGGTTTTCAGCAGAATTTATGCTGCTCTAATAGGGGCTCTTTTTAAATTGACGTCTTATCCTTCTTAGTGACTCAAACTAGATCCTGTTCAGATATGACATAGGAAGTTAGTACAAGTTTATTTTGGTGCAAAAATATTTTGACATCTATGCGTAGTTTTCTCATAGTACACATAATGAAGATCTCTCTTAAATGTTGAAATTTTAATCACATCGGCAAATACAGTTCTTAGCTTTTCAGGAAGAAATAGATATTTGAAGGGATTGGGGAAGATTTTGAGTGCAAATTTACCAAGGCCAGAACAACACCAACCCCATCTCAGGCTTTCTCATTCACTGCTGTGTCTGTCTGGAGTTCTTTTCCCTCTGGGGCAGATTCTCTCCTTGACCTAATTTTAATTAGCCTTCTTTGAGCCCTCTGCTCCACTAGGTTTGACCTTTGGCTTCCCTCTCTCTCTTTGTAAAACCAACTTTGAGAAGAATCCTGCTAAGTCAGTTTAGTGAAAATTCCCCATCCTTGGAATCTGCTCACCTAGATACCTCATTGCCCTGGCCCGCCTTCGGCAAGGATTCTGGTGAGTCAGTCTAGCAGGCATCTCCTTTACCCCTGATGTTTCCTCTTGGTAATTTCTCATCCACTGACCTCTACCCGGCTCCTTGGTATAAGTCCGCACTTACTGTATTCACAGCAGACCTCACTCTCTGTCCCGACTGCTAGATCCCATCGCAGTGGTTGAAATACCTAAGGTGATGGCCCCCCCTGGAATCAAGTCTTCCTTAATGTCTACAGTAGGTGTCATGAATATTGTCTTCAGATACCTCCGTGCCCCCTTTCCTTCATTCAATTCTCTGCTCAAATAGCACTTCTTAGAGAGCCCCCTGTCCCTGTCTATTGTCTTACCCACCTTTACTTTTCTTCACTGTTTTTATCACTGCCTGATAGTTTATCATGTATCAGTTTGAGTGTTTCTCATCTGCACAAATTTCCTGTGTGTTCACTACTTCATCCCTAGAGTCTGGTGTATATTAAACATTCAGTAAAAATCCGAGGGGACGACTAAGTGATGATTTCTTCTGCACCGGGAACTAGCTATATTGAGCGCAAGGAGGGAGGGGAAGGGGAATGTGTAGAGAGGTCAGTGCTCATCTATGCCCCTAAAAAGTCGATAGACAATTTCTATGATGGAGGAATCAGAAATCATGCAAACGCTGACTGTTACATGGAGGGGAATCCCAGGAGAAGGAGCTGAGAGTGGTGGCGAGATGGGTGTGGGTGTGGGGTATAGGGTGGGATTTGGGACAGGATGGCTGCTCTTCTCAATCAGCACTCTAAGCACACAGAGATGTTCCCTGATCCCCTGATGCTCTGACAGATCTGGACAAGCTTCACAGAGACGCTCCCATCTCATTTGCCTCTCGTGGCTTGTTCAACCAACCTCTCGAGGCCAGGGCCCCTGGTCCACTGTGCATTCACAGTCCTTTCCTTGAGGTCCATGATGCCCAAATGGCCACCAGGAGAACTCTCAAATTTGTGCCATTTTGGAGCCAGACCAAGCAAAGAGAAAGAAAAGAATTGAAAATATGTCACTGTTTCTTGTGCATCCCTCTACACATTCCGGTTTCTGCCCCAGTGACTTGTGGCTTTTCCTGGCACTGTGTCACAAAGCAAAGGCCACCACCCAGATTTGAGGTTGTAACTGCTGTGCTAGGTCTGGCTGTATGACCTTGGAAAGAGACTCGCCCTCTCTGAGCTTCTGTGGCCTCATTTGTAAAGCAGGGATGGTATCGGTGCTGATGTCTCAGGCTTCTGAGGTTAAGTGAGGTGACGAAGGTGGACACGGTCAGCACAGTGCCTGGCACATGCAGACGTTTATAAAGACTGCTCATTGAGTATTCAGGCCCTCTGTCCCTTCAGGGTTTCAGTTTTGTTGATACTGTAATAAACGTCTAATTACTGCTTTTCTTTTACAGCAGTGCTGCCAGGCACGTATTATCCCTGTTTTACAGAGAGGAGGAGGTTCTGAGAAAGTGCATATGTTGTTGATCCAGTTTATCTTAACTTTACATTCCATAATTCTCATGACTCCATAATTCCCCATGACTGGAAATGACATATATTGCACACATTCCAGGGCCACGGCTCCGGGAAGAATGACCGGGTGGGTGGAGGAGCCTATGAGCTCAGAGGGCGTCCTCCTCAGACTCCCGAGGCCAGTTCCCAACTGCAGGCCTCTGCCCACTGCTCCCCACCTGACCTGGGCGCACACACACTCGTCCCTCACAGGCTCTGGTCTCAGAGGCACAGGGATGGTGACATCTTCCTACAGCATAATGGGGCCTCGGCTGCTCAAACTCTTCTCAGGCACCCATCTCTGCCAGATGTGGTACTGGGCTAAAAATGATGTGCTGATTTCTCCATCTTCACTTTGAACATTTTATCCCCTGTTAACAATGTAGAGAGGAAAAGAGAAGTCAAATATCTTCTCCAGGATCATATAGTAAAGAAACAATAGCTCTGAGACTCTAATGCAGAGTCAGGTGGCAGAGTCTAAGGTATATTCTTGTTTTGATTTCTTCTACAAACACGCTAGTGGTCTCCCAAGGACAGAAAACTTTGTAAAAAGGAACAAAAGGGGATGCCTATTCACAAATAATGATAACAGTCAGCCAGAATACGATTCAGTGTTGTGAGAGAGATTACAATGAAAACTGGGATTACTGGGGGCAAGGGCAGGAGAAAAGAGCATCAGGAAGCATTTCTATGAAGTGTCATTTGGGATGGGACAATGCAGTGGTTCTCAAGGAGAAGCGATTTTCCCCTCCAGGGGACATTTGGCAACATCTGCCGATGTTTTTGGTTGTCACAAGTTAAAGATGGAGGTGCTGCTGGAGTGAGGGCTGGGAGGACTGGGTATAAGGTGGGGGCCATTTGGGGGGGTCTTGAATGCCAAGCTGAAGAGTTCATGCTTAATTAGGCAGAGCAATGAAGAGTTTTGAGCAGGAGAGTGAAATGATTGTAACTGACCTCTAGGAGCCAAATCCAGGCAGGCTTAAGAGCTAGACTGAGGCTGAGAGTAAAGAAGCAATGATGACCTCCAAGAACACAGAGACCACAAAACGACAAGGAACAACTTGATAGAAGAAACTGCACAGAAATCACGAGGTTCTGCTGTCAGTGCCTGTGCCCAAGTTCACCCTGGAAAGGCAGAAGTCATCATAAAGCAAAAGGGACATTTCAGAAGATGCTCACAACCAAGTTCCAACACTATCTAATGGTGGCACTCATTGCCACCTGCCTTTCCCTCCCACCATCGTTTTGACATTTGGGAAACATTTTGGAGACATAAACGTTGTTAGCATGTCAGGAATGCAGAATGCAATGGGGTGCTTTTGCTCACTCCCCAATTCCTTCCAAGGCAGCAGCTCCACAAAGTAATTGTTGATTCGATATGTGATAGAATCAATTTTGTGATTCCCCTTAGGGAAACCCAGTCAGGGGCCCATGATAAGGACTGCCACAGTGACCTGACTTATACGCCAGTCGTGCAGAAGTTGCATTGTTGTGAATATACCTCAGGGTGCCACTGTCAGGCACCAGTGTCCTGACTCTGCAAACGCAGATGCTGCCTGAGCTCCGGGGCCAAGTATTGTAGTTTGTCATTCTTATCATCATACACACTAAAAATAAGATGAAAAAGAAACTCCTTTGTGAATGTCTTCATCAAGTGGGATGGAGTGTAAGAATGGAAAGAACTATCTGCTTGGAGCCAGCAGCCGGGCCTTACGGATGCCCCAGCCCTTCCTACGAGGGAGTTTCCTCACCTGGTTTCTGAGGCAAAAGCTTTCCAACAGCAGATGGTGGTACTCCCAGGGAGACTACAAAAAAAGGTCTAGGTAGGACAGGAGACATCATTTGTGTGACCTAGTGCAAAGTGGAAATAGGGTCCTTTGCAAAAATAATTATTAAGAATTTTAACAATTAGCTGCACAGAATTGCATGTACCTGTAGCTACTTGGGAGGCTGGGGTGGGAGGATGACCTGAGCCCAGGAGTTGGAGGCTGTAGTGAGCTATGATAATACCACAGAACTCCTGCCTGGGTGGCAGAATGAGACTCTGTTTCTTAAAAAAAAAAAAAAAAATACACACACACACACACACACACACACACACATACATATAGTCAAGGCATCAATAGTAGAGCATTAAACCAAGAGCCTTTTGAGTGTGGGTTTTCCTCACCAAGACAGTCCTAGGTCTGGGAGGTCTAATAATTAGGGAGCAATTAAGCCACTCACTATGCCTTAATGGACATAGAATAAAAAGTAGTCTTCTCCACCATCTCTGAGGCCATTTAAATAAGGCATCCATCATCTGGCTTTCCAAGTAGGAATTTCAACCCCCCACCCCTAAGTTTTTAAGTATTGAAAGCTCTGAACACACTAAAGAGAACCCTCATGTACCAATCACACAACTTCAACAATCATGCATTCAAGACCAATATTATTTTTCTCTATTCTCCCCACTGCTCTAACCTCCTCAGTAGGTTATTTTGAAGCAAATTTGCAAAGAAATTTTAAAAAAGATTTTTTCAACTGAGAGCATTAAGAACCGTCATAATATTGTTATTGTCCATAATTCTATTTTAATTAGAGGCTATCACTTAAACACAAAATAGACAGGTGAGACGGCGGGGAATGGAGGGTTTCGAAACGATGTTTCACAGAGTGGAGAACCAGGGATTGACTTGCACTCGTGCTTCCAGGGGTCTCAAGGGTAAAACTCACTCAGGGGGCGCTGACAGATTCCCTTCAGCGTTTCTAGCGGGGAACGTTCAGAATTGTTGTTTGTCGATATCCAAAGTTTCACAGTTTGATAGGTCTATATAATGATCCTGAGCAATGAAGGTCCTCCTGGTCTTTTGCAGAAACTCTAAATAAAGATCTCCACGGTCAGGGCTTCTCCAGTTCAGCTTGCATGGTTTTATAGCCCTGCCAATGGCATGGCAGCAAACAGCTGCTTACACACTCCTGCACCGTGCTTTCGAGACAATAGCTTCTCCACTGTCATTGTTCATAAACCCTGAAAGAGAAAGCCCTATTCAGAGATGGGAAAAATCTTCTGTTTTTGGATGTTCATATAGATTTATCTTTCTGTGATAAATCAGGTCAGGGATAGCACTAGTGATATCCCTGGGAATTACGTGAGTAAAGGCATAGAGCAATTTCCACCTCTCACTTGAGAACCTTCACACAATTTGGCTCAACTAGTGGTGTGCTGGGTTGGTTTGTGTCAACTTATAAGAGCCAACTATTAAACATTTCAGAAATTTCATGAGCTGGCTGTTGAACACAGCTATTATTAAAAATTAACTCATAGAAACTGACAAATAAATTATGTTAGGAACAAAAGTAATATTCAAAACCTCCTCATTTGTTAATTATTTTACCACTTTTTACTAACCAGGGCTCTCCCCACCCTCCCTCACCTCACAAGTCAGTTGTTAAACAATTTCCAGAACACGACTGGACTAGACCCATGTATTTGTAACCTGGGAAATGTGGATGACAAAATTATCCTCACGACACTGCAATCTTTCCAGCCCCTTCAGCACAGGAACTCACATCTGACACAGTAACTGATAAGTGTCCTTAAAACCAATAGGCAGGAATTGGGCTGCGGGGAAAGCCAGAGGAGGAGCGATGATGCACATGAATGATCCGGCCCAATGTGTGCATCTGTGTCCTCAGTGGTGACTGCTAAAGGCTATCAGAGAGGCTCATGTGAGCATCTGCATTCCCTGGAATCCCTGGAGCTGTGCCCCCTTTATGCCAAGCTGAGGTCCCGCCCTGGATGCTCCCTGAAGCTGGGTGCCAGGCCTGTGCCAGCACTGGGTGTGTCCACAGCCGTTCCCGCGCTCAGTCCTTGGCACTGTGTCAGGGAGCAGGCTGCCGTCCTGCAATCGAAGGCAGGGAGGAGAAGGAGCAACAGCACACACTCGGTGTCTCGTGAAGCGACCACAGCCCACAACTGTGCTGCGTCTCTGTCCTAGAACAGCGAGAAGGACTGTAGAGAAGTTTTATGGAGCGACACAGGGCCAGCTGGGAGGATGCTCAGTTATTTGGCTCCCTGTCCTCAGGGAGGGAGAAGATGTGACGTGGAGATTTCAGGCATCATCAAGGAATCTTGGCCCCGACTATCGGCCGCATGGTGCAGATCCGGGGAGATGCTCTCTGCTGGGACGAGGCCTGAAAGAGGAGCTCGTTCTTAATGAGTCTGTGGCAGCCCCTGGGATCACTGTGCGTCTGCCTGGGGAGGACCGAGTCACCTCATCCTCCTCACTCTGCTCACCACTTTCTTAATCTTTACAGAAATGCGCAGAACTTTTTGATAAACATAAAATCTTTCTATACCCTAAGGGGTCGTTTTTAAACCTCCTTCATGGTAGCTGAGCAGGGGGGCACTGCTGTCCAATGTCTCCTTGTGCTAAGATGTTTTTGTCAAGCTTTACTTTGTGCAGATTCTACAAAGAAATAATTGGGTTTTATTTTTTCTTTTCAAGTGAATTATATTAATTATATTAATATGTTTATTAAAATGATGCGTGCTTTTCCGCCCTAAGATCCTGATGATGTCTGCTCTGACCCACACCCAACTCCCGCACAATGCACAGTGTTGAGCTCCTCAGCAGCCCCCAGGCTAAAATGAATCTTGTCTGTCTTTTCCACTGAGGGAAGGAGTGTAAGCAGGAGCTAGATATAATCCCTGGCCTTGGGGACAACTGGGTCCCCTGGAAGGATGGTCGGGGAGAAGGTACAAAGAGTGGAGAAAATAGAATCCCCTAGGGCTGGGCTGAACAACCAGGACACACTGCCCTCTCTCCATCCAGAACATTCTAGAATTAGGGCTAACTGGAAGTTCTAGGAGAAACATTTAGTAAAAATGTTGAGATTACATAAAATTGTTTCTGTTGACACATGTTCATTCTTCTTCATAATGGGCTGGTGCTGGGAACGTTTTGTGTCTAAGAGAGCCACACATGGCATTTCTGGCAGCAGGGTTCTTGTCCTTTGGTCCTTAGACATCAATTTGGAAGCTCTTGGACCCAAAAAGACTTGGGTTCTATTTGCAGAGTGACAGAGTCGATGGAGTTTGCATACCTGGGTTTGAATCTGTCATTTATTCTCTTTGTCACCTCATCTAGATTGCTTTCTCAAGAATAAAATGGAGACATTAACAACCACTGCATAGCCTGTTGTGCAGGGGTATCATTCACATATTCTGCCCTATGCCTGGCACATAGCAAGCTCTCAATCAGTTGGGTGGGGTGTGTGACACAACCTCCTGGGACTTCATAGGTGACCTGGGGTACAATTCTACCTCTGGGGAGTAAGTTCCCCATTCAGTGGGTTTCTGGTTCTCAGTCTGGGAGAGAAAGTGCAGAAGGGGAAGGGTTATGTTACTTTTTGAAGTCCCCTGTGGGGTACGAGTGTACCCAGATTCTGGGGTGTGCCTAGGGCCACAGAGGAGCCTGAAGCCAAAGCTACAAAACTATTCTCCAAATCAGTGTTATAAATTCCATTGATCAAATGGATAGGAAAATAAAAATCTCTATCTAGTCTGGAATGCAGTCTGCCTGGAAGACTACTCTGCTATTTGGGGTTTAGTGCTTTATGTAGCAACAGCCCAGGCGCATATCCATGTCCATGAAATCAGGAGATTTAAATATCTGGACTCACAGCCCATCAGGGAAGCAGTCTCCTTAAGTATGGAAGACCATGGCATAAGGTGTCGCATCCCTGCAGGCTCACTGGAATGTCACAAATCCTGTGACTGAGTAAGGCAGACATGATTCTGTTCTCTTAGTTAAAAGCTTGGAAACTGTGAGAGAAAGACCCCATGAAAGTACATGGCTTGCTCAGTAGGGCCAGTGGAGGTGAGCAGAGCCAGGACCCAGGTGGGACCTCCAGGGCTCCTCTCAGGCCAGTGCTCGCTCCACCTCCTGGGGAAGCACAGCCCTGGCCGGGCTTCCATTGGCCTCCCCTCCCAGCCTGGGGCTATAAAGCAGGATTGTCAGGGTTGGTCACCTGCATCCCTGTCCTGCCTCTGGCGCCCTGGTCCTGAGGTCCCAGCGAAATGGATAAGCACCTGTTGCTGCTGCTGCTAGTGCTGGGCCTGTCCTTGAAGCTGGGCTTCCTGCAAGGTGAGTGAGCCCCTCAGGGACAATGGGGGCAGGGTCCTTGTGAGCAGACCCACATAGGTGGCTACAGATTGTTGGACCATGGGGTATGAGGAGCGAGGGGCAAGGACCAGACCTTCCCTCAGGGGGAGATGGGCACAGGCTTCACCTCACCCAGCCCCTCTTATCCCCCACTTGGCCCGTCCACATTAGCCCACTCCGCTCCTCTTCCCCATCTTCTTCCTCCTCCCTCCTACATTTTCCTTCAGGCTCCTCCACCTCCTGCCAGTGCTAATACCTGATCCTCCCAAGTTCCTCAAGCTTTCTTGAGGAGACCCCTAAATTGTGTTGAAAAGGGAGCAAGGAAGGTTCTTTGTGAAGGACAAAGACAAGGAGGGCCGTTACAGGAAAGACAGTGAGGAGTGGTCACCAGTCCCAGGGCGGTGAGCACTGACGTGATCTTCTAGCACAGCCCAGCCTGGGAGTGGGGAGATCTTGTTCATGCCCTGGAAGACCCCTCACCCAGGTGCCCATGCACCTCCCTCCAGGTGTAAGCCCAGCCTTAGCTCAGCTCCTTCACCTCAGCAGTGGCACTGGCCCTTGTCCTAGCTTCTTTGGGCAAAAGGGGGACCTCCCTCTGCTGAGCAGCAGCAGGGCCCGCAGAAAGCCTCATTATGCTGGTTTTGACTTTCCAGCTCTACAATGTCATGAGTGCCATCGAGTCAATGCTGACGGGGTTTGCGAGAGTGGGGAAGGCTTCTGTGAGACTCGGGACTGGCAGCAGTGCTTGCTGAGGAAGGTCTATGAAGGTAGGTGGGGCCTGAGAAGTCTCGGGGAGTGACTCTCTCCTTAAGTTAGAGCTGAGGGTTCATGTTCATGGGGAGGGGTGGTATGAATCACCTATGGGACCCACATAGCAACTTGTGCCCCATGACTGCATGGTGGCTATTGGACTTAGGAAGAGACTTCTCAGGACCCCTGGAGGTCAGAGAAGTATAGGTGGGGAAAGTTGTTTTGTTCATTTATCTTTACCTTAAATGAGTGTGGTGGCATCCTCTGGTTCTGGTACTGGCTGCCAATGTTCCTTAATTGGGCTAGTGACCTGGAAGAGAAGTAGGGATTTTCTATGGGGTCCTGAGTGTGACTGGACTTGGGCTCCTAAGACTCCAGTGAGTGCACCTCAGTGTGGCGTACTTGCTGGGAACTGGGGACCAAGTGAGGAGGAGGGATTGGGGGATGGGTAGTGCACTGTCTCCTCAGCCCTGCCCTCCCTCTCTTGGGTGGGAGGTGGATTGAACCCTAATGCACAGAGCCCCACAGCTGTCCTAGGAGAGCCCACTACGGGGCCTTATCTCAGGCCTCCCAATCCCTGGAGGAAGGTACTCATCCCTCCCAGGGAGCCTGAGTCCTCAGTGGATCCGCCATCTACTTCTTATCCTGGATTGATTGTTGGTGTGTTGATCGCTGATTCACTCAGCAATGTTTATTGAGCACTGTGCAGGCTATGCTGGGCCCCGCACCCATGTGTCTGCAACTTGAGCTTCTGGGACCTCACTTACCATCTTTTCTGCCTCTCTCCAGATGACATTGTTTCCTATGGACACCAGGGTTGTAGCAGCCTGTGTGCTCCCATGAAGCTCCTGAATCGCAATATTGCTGTGGATATGACATGCTGCAACGACTCACCCTTCTGCAACAAGTTCTAATGAGATGACCCAGCTTTTGCCCTGATCTGATCAATGTTATTGTATATAATGTTTATATATTGTTATAAACAGTATCAAAAGGAACATCTTTGTACCTCATGTATATTTAATGTCCAGGTAGGTTTATTTCTTCAGGGTATATTTCCAATCTTATTTCAATAACATAACATTGTCTGTAGGTTTCCTGTCCAGTCCTGGGACTCATGTGGCCCAAATCTGCAGATGTATATTTCTACACATGTGCATCAACCCTTGCTCTGGTTTGTAGAACTTCTAACCATCTCTTAATTCCTAGGGCTTGGGTCTCTATTCTGGGCCTAGTGGCACCCTTTCTCCTTCCCTTCCTTTATTTCTTCTTTCCTTCCTTTTTTCCTTTCTCACTCTTTCCTTTCCTTCCTCACCTCCCCTCTCTTTGTCTCTTACTTTCTCTTTCTTCTCTTTTTTCCTGTAAACATATATTAAGTATGAATTATGTACCAGGCACTGTGCTAGACCCTTTGGAAAAAAATAAGACACAGTCTCTCTAGTCAAGAAACTCACAGGTCAGTGAAATAAGCAAACAACAATTATAATTTGGTAATTATAACACAATATAATCAGTATTACAATAGTGCGTACCTGATAGTCCATAGGTGGGATATCTGCCCTAGACTAGAGCCTTAAAGGAAGCCTTCATGGAGGATATAGTATGTTGAGGATAAAGAATACATAGGAGTTTATACAGTGGAAAAGGTAGGGAAGGGAATATGCAAAGGCACAGAGGTGAGAACATTATGTTGAAGAAACTGCCAATAGTTTGGAGGAATCATGCTCAGTGCAGAGGGCATGGTCGGACATCAAGCTAAGAGGAAGAAACCTCGGTTGCCATGTTTAGGAGTTTAGAATTGATTCTGAAGGCAGTGAGGAGTCATGGCTTTTATGCAGAGGATTCTTTTTCAAAATGCTCATTAGGTAGCGAAGTGAACAATTTTTACAGCAGACAAGGCAGGTATAAGGAAGACATGACAATGCTGTTGCACTGATTTGAGTCAGAAATGAGTCTTAAAATTAAGACAGCAGACATGACGTTGGAAAGGAAGGATTTTAATAGGTAGACTCTGTAAGACTTAGTAAATATGACTATTTCTGTTTGGTGTGTTGTGATGACACAGTCTTCTCAGGTGACTTTCAGATTTTGATGTGGGGTGACTAGCTTTATGGTGGTAAAATTAGCCATGGAGAGAATTTTGGCTCCTCTCTTTTGCCTCCAATCTCTGCTGGTTTTGACAGCAGGGCAAGCAAGGGAGGGGTATTAGAATGTGAAGGGTTAAAAGTCTGTGCCTCACAGAGAAAAGAGAGCACTGCACAGATAAAGGATCTGTCTGAAAGCAACAGACACCTGGATTCATAAACTGAGATTGACAGAATAATTGAATAAAACTTCAGTTCCCAGAGGCCCAAGCTGCCCTGAATGTTGGTGGGCATCAGAGCGGTCTCTGAATGCTTTGGGTGCCCAGAGTCCTGCTGTCCTGGGCAATAAGGCGCCCCCTGTTGGCCTCCCACCCCCACAGTTATAAGATAATTGGACGTGGGTGGAAGGACGATGCTGCGTGGGCATCTGGCCATCTGTGAGAGGGTAGAGCTGGGTCACGTGGAGGGGAAGCATCCAGGGAGGAGCCCTCAGGTCTCTCAGGGCTCTGGCAGCCTCTGAGATGTTGAGCATCCTGAGTGTGCAAAACGCTGGCTCCCACAGGCACCTGGTGGACAAAGCTGGCCCACACACCTGTCAACCACCACAGTCTTCATGGCTGCTGTGATCTGAATCAGAGCCC